>CABIKL010001097.1:0-16983 GCA_902196195.1 Aptinothrips rufus | reverse complement strand
AAAATTAATGGATCCTAGCGTACATTAATTTTGAGGAAACAGTTTTTTGCTGTTAATGTACGAAAATTACTGAATTTCAATAGATTTTCAAAAACAGTGTTATTATATATGGTATATTGTATTTACACATACAAAAATAATTTGCATTGTTTGATACATGTACGGCCTAAATCATACGCTTAGTAACGTCAAGTCAACCAGTTGGTCGATTTGACACAGCTTTTTCCTAGAGTGTGCCGGGGGAGGGAACTTGTTGAGGGCGAGCCAGGTGGAGCGACTCCTGGATGTGAGATTCTAGCGGCGGGAATGGGTTCATTTCACAAACTTTGGTCCGATCGCTCTTCGTCGTCAACAAGTGAATGTAGTGGGCGGTGCGCCCTGCGAGGGCTGCCCCCCTCCCCCTTACCACTGATCCTCGCACCTCGCCACCCTCCCCTCTCCTGCCATTCCCAATTTCTTTCTCGGCCCGTACAATGGCCCGCCGATTCCAACCTTCCTGGGTCACACAATCCCCCGCTCCATCTCGGATCGGAACTTCTCTCTTGAAACGAGGGAGAAAACTTTCTGCCGGTCACAGAATCTCCTCCAGGCCGAGTGGAGAGAAGCTCTCAGATTCTACCCTGCCCCGCCCCGCCCCGCCCCGCCGCGCCCCACCCCGCGTCCGGGCGCAGGAGGACGGTCCTCCTCAGCGACGCTAAGGAATAGGGAGGGGAAAGGGGCGTAGCGAACCGTACCGGGGCCGCCAACGACTGGAGATTAAATTTCCCGAAGTGCTCCATGGAGCGTGTTGGAGCAGTCCGTTCGGCCGATCCCTGTGGTGTGGTGTTGTGACTCCAGGCGGCGTCTCTCAAGTTGTGGTGCGTTGCAGCTCTGTAATAAGGCTCAAATGCCTAGGAGAAAGATTCCTTGTTTCATAAGCCATCTGCACGGAGAACAGGTGAAGCGGCGGGGAGGGCAAGCTCGCACACGGGGAGGGGCGTACTGTACGCCTACAGGCAGGGCCTGCGGTGGGGTTGAAGCCCCTGTGGCTTGTGAAGCCTCAGCAGCCTAACCTCGCCCGTCAACTCCACGGTGTGTGCCTGCGGTGCGGCGTGGCTTCAAACATTCCTTGCCAGCGATCGTGATCCGCCCCGCCCCGCCCCGCCCCGCTTCGCCCCGCCCGGCCTTGGTACTCTAAGGGCAGCAGAGCTCAGTCAGTAAAATCACATTCTAGAGTGAAAGACGGCCTGCTAGGATTCTGTACAGACACTGGAGCACGGATGGAGATGTTGCTCGCTTTCTGAGTAAATTTATGAACAGAATCTGACCTGGCTTGGTCTTCATACATTTTAACTTTTCTTTTTCCCGTGCGTCTCGAAAAGGGTCATGGTCGTACTCCTTGAATGAAAGAGGTGGAAGTGGAAGCGTGGATAATTAGCAGCGAGTTCATTAATTACGGCCGCCCTGTGCAAGTTCTTCACAAGAAGAGATCACTTTGAAACGCACGCCAAGCAGCAGCCGTCCAGACAATTAATTTGTTCGTTTGCTTCAAAAGCACGGCAAATACTGGGAGGCGCAGCGCGAGGAGGGAGCTCTGTCGGCCAGCATCAACAAGTGAGGTTAGGTCGCCCGCTCTCCCTTCGCTCCCCACCTTGTGAATAGGAGGTTGATGCTCTCGCCACTGTCTGGGACGAACCAGAGCTGAGTGCCCACGCTGCGTGGCGTCCATACTGAGCAGTCCGGTGGCAGGTGCCTGGGGTTGCCAGGCCTGGTTAGTGTGCGGCCAGGCTGCGAGCCTGCCAGCCATACGGGAACGGGAGTGTCAGCCTGAGGTCCACTGCTCAGTGGTACAGCGCGCCCGACCCGTATGGACACCGTGGAGGGGTCCCGCCTCGCAACACGAGACACTCGTGAAGAGCGCGGACCGGACCGCAGCACTCCGACTTCATTAAGTTTCCTTTTCGAAGTTTTAATGGCGAGGAGTTTGCTCCGGGAGGGACGCGCGGACAGGACGCAGGAGACGCTCTGCTCGCTCGCTCTCCAATGCTAGGCGCTAGGCGCTGGGCGCGCCAGTAGTTAGCACGCCCCTAATTGGCCGCCGCGGCGGGAGGCGCCCGCTGAGAGAGACTCGCCGCCAATTAGGAAGGCCCGCTGCGCTGCCGCTCTGACTGCCATAGCTCTGTCATTAACATGCATGTGCCCAACGGTGTCCCAACAAACATCCCAGCAGCCCCGCCCCGCCCCGCCGCGCCCCGCCCCGCCCGGGCCGGGCTGGAGCAGTGTTTGCCATGTTGCCCATCTGTTTAGGGCATCCGGCGCGAGGTGGTAACCACAGAACCACCCCCTCACCACCCCCTACCACCCCTCTCACCATCACTCATGCTCAGCCCCACCCCCTTTCACTACCCCCGGCGAGCGCTCCGGAGGTCGGTCGTCGCCCCACTCACCCGCTTACTGCCCGGGCTGAGGCCGAGCCGGCCCGGCCAGGCAGGCAGCACCTGCCCCCTCCCCCCCCCCCCAGCCCGACCCCCAGACCAACCCCAGCCATCCCACCCTCTCCCCCACCCTGGCTCACTGTGCCACCCCTAGGCTAGCCGTGCAGCACGAGCTCTATCGACTGCACGCACGGCGCTGGGCAACAGGTGAAGTGGTGAAGGCATGAGGGAGCGGCGGGGAGGGGCGTGGGGCGAGGAGAGGAAAAGGAGAGGATGGGGAGGGGAGAGGAAGGGAAGGGAGGCACCCATTTTTGGAAGCAGCCAACTACATGCACTCGAGCATGCACTGACCTGGTTATACTGTGGAGTGAACCTACGTGCCATGAAAAATAATTATAATTTTGATCATACTCGTTCAAAAATTACCAGACTAAAACAACCGGTAATTTGAAATAACCATTGTTTTGAAATTACCATCAAAAAGGATGGTAAAATAATTAATTATCAGAATTCCAAAAACGGTGACTCTACCATGATTGCATTGTCCGCAATCAAGTTGTTTTTTGGCACGGTTGGGACGGAGAGCTGTTAGTTCTAAGAATGGATGCAGACGCGTTCGTGATCTGGTTGCGAACATTTTAGTTCGGGCTCATCCGCCTGGCAGCGCAGTACAAAAGACGAGGGGAGGGGAGGGGAGGGGAGGGGAGGGGAGGGGAGGGGAGGGGATGAGCCGCCTCTGTTTGCACGCGCCTCCTTCGTCATCCCCTACCCCTTTCCTCCCCCTCCCTTACATTCCGCTATGCCAAGAAAAAGGAAAAGTATTATGAGCTGCTCCGTCCGATGTAGCCTTCTAGATCAATATAATCCATTGCTTCGTCCCGACGGGAATGACGCAACTTTCAGTGTAACGTATGAAACGACGTAACTTTGGAGACCTCGATACTTAACGCGCGGTCACGCTGCACTATTTCTCAAATAGTCACGTAGGTTCAAATGCTTGGAAGAAAGTTACTTTTGTTTCATTCGTTGCATTGGTAGATACGTTGTTTCCACGCGGACGCTGCGATGTAATGCTCATCAACGAAGCTCGCGTTCGGGCGTCGCGCGCGTTCTCTACGTCCTGACCTGACTAGCGTTCGAGGGAGAGTCAACTAGCTCCGGGCAGGGAAGGGAGCACGTCCCGAGAAGCTGTGGGTGGGGGAGGACATAATAGGCGAGTGAATGTGAGAGTGTCCGGCGAATCGTCACGTTCGTCGTCACGACCTCGTCACGTGCCATACAGGGCCGCGCTATGCCGTCACGCGTCGTGACCAGCCATGGCGCCCTGAGCATGGCGTGAAGAGACTAGCAGCCAGCGACACCCACCCCCGCACCGCCGAGCACCGCCCCTGGCACACCTGCAGGTGAGTACAGGTGACAACACCTGGGCCCCTCTCTGGGAGGGTCGCCAGTGATTTGTCTCTGTCGTGTGCATTGTGAGGCACAGTCGGGGATCGGGGTTAGAAATGTTTTACGCGGGGCTTGAGGAGCAGGAATTTACGAGGGAAGCTCGACAAGAGGCATTAACAATGGATCTAATTTTTCAAATTTTCCAATTATGCTTAAGCGACATTCTGAATGCATTAGCCGTTATTTGTTGAGAATGATACATAAGAATAAACATGAGCACGGCAGGGCGGGCAGGGCAGGGGTCTGTACATTCATTACCTAAGGCTCTAAAGGGGGGGAGCGAGGGGGAAACAACCACTGAAAATCGAGTCCAGCGGAAGACCCGGAAGACCCGGAAGACCACGAAAATCTTAGCCGCCTACACGTCTTTGGAATTAAATTCTGGTTAATTTTGCTTATTTACACTGAGTTACACCTAAAAATCAGAAACGTTTATTCTAAACTAAGAAATATTTCACCGGGAAGACCCGGAAGACCAACTATTTGGTCCAGCGGAAGAACAGAGCTGTTTCCCCCTCGGGGGGAGGGGGGCCAAGACTGCCTTAAGGTCCTATACCAAAAGCATGGTGAGGTTAGGTTTTTCGCCTTACGAAGCAGGGAGAGGGGTTCAAAATGGTCCCAATTTTGTCTTACGTAATTTATGGCCGACCCCCAGGGCCCATAGTGACGCCGCCCCCTGTTGCAGCCATGCACTCCATGGGGCTGCACTCGGCCCTGGCCATCAAGCGGCAACGCAAGCGACGCGATGAGCAGAAGCGCGCCAAGGAGCGCCGCTACTCCACGCAGTCCACCGAGTCGGGGCTGGGCGAGAGCCAGTCCAGCTTCGTGTCGCCGCGCTCCTCCGTGCGAGGCCGGCGCCGGCACCACAACTCGGCCGCGCCCGACGCCCTCGTCGAGAACAAGGTGAGCCTCAGCCTGGAGCCTCGGTGTTAGTCCCGAACAAGGGTCAACCACTCAACCAATTTTGTGTCCATGGAATATATTCCCATGGAATATCTTGGAATATTTCGGAGCAGGTAATGGAATATATTCCAAATATTCCTAGTTTCCCCCTAAATTTCACCCTTTTTCGACAAAGCTGATCGTTAGTTTCGGCACTAAGGGCATAGAATATATTTAAATCCCTGGAATATATGGAATACTTGGAATACTTTGGAATATGTGGAATATTTAGGAATATTTGGAATATTTATGAAAAATTTATAGATTATATTCCACAATATTCCAAAAAATTTCACGCTTCCTCGCAATTTTACCAACTTAACTCTAATTTTTTTCGAATATTGTGGAAATATCTGGAATATTTCGGGCCGCGTGCATGGAATATCGAAGTGGTCGACCCTTGGTCCCGAATACCGAGGCTGAAACCGCTTGAGTCCGCCTTCAGAGTACGATTGATTAGCCTGCGCCTGCACCTCGGCCTGTAACAACAGCGCAATCATACAGTTTTTAATACTCTTGAATTTAAGTCCTTTAGGGTTATTTTAATGCTATGTTTTCAAGTTGGGCTGTTTTTAAAATTTTATTTCTTTAGTGTTACGCTTAACGTGTACCGGGTGTTCAGTCTAATACAGGACAGTCGAATGGGGTGCCTAGCGCTCCACACCGGCCAGGGGAAGGTGAGGAGAGAGGAGAGGGGCTCCCCCCATCCTCCCCTGGCCCGTGCGGAGCGCTAGGCAACCCATTCGACTGTCCCTGTATTAGACTGAACACCCGGTACGTAATAATAATGCACCTTCGACAAAAACGGTCCTTTCGTCTTTTTGGGAGTAAATTTTGTTTTGAGTTTGATTCTTATCCAATGAAAAGACGGTTATTATTGTTATCTTTCGAATGTGGAGTTTAAAGTTCCGGCGCCAGGCTTTAACTTCACGCCTGGTTAGCCTTCACTCCACTCCAACGCGCCTTGTACTGCGCGGAATGGAAGGGGAGGGGGAGGGGGAGACGCCGAGTGGGGGCGCTAAAAGTTTGCCGCTTTATGGGGTGTGACGTCTAAAGAAAGCCTTGACCCTGTTCTCCCTGCAGATGATAGCCTCGGTGGGGATGCTGCACATCGGCGTGGTGTTCCTGGTCGTGGGCGGCTTCCTGATGGGCTCCGGCCTGCTGCCCGAGGACCTCACCTCGTGGAGTCACTTCACGGCGAGCGGCTGGTGGAACGAGCTCACGATCGCCGGCCTGTGAGTTCATTCATTACAACGCCGGGTGGGCTGGGGCAACCCAACCCAGACTCCGAGGGGAAAAATACACTTCCGATGGTCACGTTGAGACTTATTTCAAATTGCATTTCGTACTTTCCAGATAATTTTGGAATAAATCTCAAAACGACGAAAAATAATATTTTTAGCCTTGGTTTCTGTGTTGGTCGCCGCATGACCTTGGTTTTGTTTCCTGTGTCTCACCTGACTTGGCTCCGCTCTGCCGCTGCAGGTGCGCCATCCTGCTGGGCCTGCTGCTGATCGTGCTGAACCGCTGGGTGGCCAAGCGCGAGGAGGAGGACCTCACCGAGTACGTGCAGCGCCAGCTGACCCGCTCCCGCTCGGGGCACCGCCTGGTGCGCGACGTGGAGACGGGCGCGCTCACCAACAAGCACAGCGCCAACCGGGCGGGTTCGGCGCCGGGCTCCGCGCCGGGCCAGGGCGACAAGGGCCACGCGGGACGCTCGGCGGACTACTCCCCCAGCGAGCCCGACGCGTTCGGGACGGGGAGCGCCGACAGCGCCGTCGACGGCAACATGTCGCCGCTGCAGAGCCCCACCATGCGCTCACCGCCCCCGCACCACCACCTGCACTGCGACCTGGAGCAGATCGTCGAGGAGGAGGGCAGCGAGCGCCTCGACCTCATGGCGCCCAGCCCCGCCTCGGCGTTCAGCCCCGCGATGAGTCCGGGAATCGGCCCCGGCTCAGGGCCCGGGTCGGGGCCCGGCACGCCGTCAGAGACCAGGGAGCTGCTGCACCAGCCCGCCCACCACCAGCACTACTCGGCCCACCACCACTCCCACCATATGGTGGCCATCTGAGCGGCCGCCCTCTCCTCTCCTCTCCTCTCCTCTCCTCTCCTCTCCTCTCCACCTGACATCCTGGCAGGCCAACCCTATATGAAGGTCGTAGGGCCGCGGGAGAGCGCGTGTGTGTTGTCGCCGAAGTGTGGCGTGGCGTGGCGTGGCGTAGCTCGGCTCAGTCGGGCGCCGCACACCCACGCATCCTCTCTCTCGCGCGCAACTAAGGGTCGGTTGACTTTGCTCAAACTTACCTCATCATCTTTCAACAACTCCTGTCGCTGTCATGCTCGGGGCGTCTTGAAAGGAGTGGACCCGCGCAGCACAGGGGGTCATCAATTGACAAAGCCACTGCCGTCAAGTTAATATGCTGGGTGACGCAGGGTATGGAAGCCAGACGGCTCTCAGATACGTGCACCAGGTCTGGTGCCTCCATGGCCACATGGATGCCACTTTTGGAGGAAGTAATTGAATTTTAAAATTTTCCTTCTTTGAAATTTCAACCTTATCAAGCCTATTGTTTCCTGAAATTAATTAGCCAGTTTTATCGTTCATGGAATGTGTTTGGACAAAACACTATTCCGTTTTATAAGTATGTATTTCTAAGTCTTTTTTATGTACTTGGCATCGGGACTTTGCTGAAAAGCAAATCGCTATGTGCTTCGATGTAAGCTGTGCAGGTACACGACGAGACGTTCCACTTCTTCGTGTGCTCTGATTTCCCGTCAGCCCTATCCCATATATTACTAAGCTGTGCGAATGAATCCTATTCTTTTGTTGGCCAAACGCCCTGGACGCCTGCGCCTGAAGTGAGTCCAGGACGCTTACCAGTGAGTCTGTTTGTCTACCAGCTCCACGTTCAGTCTGCCGGCCCCGCCCCGCCCCGCCCCGCCCCGCCCCGCCCCGCCCCGCCGTGCACGTCGCACGTCTCGCGCAGCGCACTGATGGGCTTCCACGCTTCCTGCTATCAGAAGTGTGAACGCGGCTAGCGATTAGAACTCGCGATGTGGTCGGGGCCCAGTGAGAAATTTCGCCGTCGGTATCGGGAACTATATCGATTTTAATTTCGAAATCGTCACCGCAATGGATCTCAAAACAACGAGCTTTCGACAAACCCGTCGAATTAAGATTTATTTAACGTTGATTTCGAAATTAAAATCTATATCGTTTCGACGCTGACAGCGGAATTGCTTACTGCGGTGGGAAGCGGCTTGCCAAATCTCCCTTCAAGCTGTGATAATCGTTGATATACAAATAAGTAAATACTCTTAGTCGTTTTTTAAGTGCAGAAAGCCGCTATTCCTCTCCATTTTCACTCTTCCGTAGTTCTTTTCTATTCTGTAATATTTAATTTGATCCAGGAAGCTAATTTGTCAGTCATCTGAGAAATATTACTTACTTCTCATCTAACTACACTTTTCACCAGGGGTGGACTAGGAAACGTGCGAGAAAGATGGACTTTTATGGCATTTGTAAGAGTGCGAGAGAGACAAGCAGCTAGGGTATCCGCCGTTGCGTCTCTCTTGTATTGAAACAAATCCTTCTCTGTCTCACAATTTTCAGCCCACCCCTGCTTTTCACAATGGGTTGACTTATAGAGACCCCGTATAGGATGACTCAGCGAGAACACTCACGTTGTCTGACTCTCAAGCTGAGCGAGTAATCGAAGGAATTTTAAAGTTATTTTATTGTTCTGTGCTTCGGAGTTTTTATCTAGCGCTAAGGGACGACCAATAGCGTGCGTTTCTGAGATGTTTTGTTTTCTAATTTGGGTGACCAACAACGACAGTTTTTTTTTCTTTCCACTACTGCGTCTCAGCCCACTTCTCAGCTAAATAGGAATAGAACATTTCGTTGTGACATATTGGACCAAAGTAGGGCAGAGATGATTCGGAGGTGCATTAGATGATAACGTAGGATTCAATGCTCTCCATCGTGGACTTTTATTTCTTGTGGATAACATTACATTGTGATATTTTTACACTTTTCACTCTTTGCACCTCAATCAAACTACGCTATAATTATTCACTTAAACTATTGTTATGAAAATATCGTACTAACCACAAGGCAAGCGCACATTACTTTTCATGAATATGAATATGAAGCCGTCCCAAAGGGAACATGTTTATCACGGAGATGACGTGCCAGCCTGGAGGCTACAGAGATTACGTCATTTCGTGACGCTCTGATGAATCTGCTTTCGCTACGGTATTATGCAATTCCTCTTCCTCACATATTTAATAATAAGATTTTGTGCACTATTATAATGATTGTTTCAAAAAAATTAGATGTTAAACACATAATCATATTATAACAATTTATCTCAATTTTTTAAAACTTAAAATGTTTATCATATAAACTAATAAAAAGAGTTTGGATCTTCTATGTCTTTCTCATTCGACGTGCGTGTTTACGTTGCATTACTCTTCCTCCCAATTCTGCAATGTGGGTAAGCCTTAAAGTTTGTCAAAAAGTGGACACCCTTTACAGTTAGTTCTGTGCCGTAGCACTTGATCGTGTACCCGCGCGTGTACCCACGCAGAATAGGGAAGTCCAAAAGAAGCCTAAATGACGTCTTACGTTATTTTGACATCTTTTTTTACCACCCTATTCACGCTGGAGTTTGCTGGCTAGAATATAGTCGGCTTGTAAACTTTCGCTGAAAAATTTGTTGACTGGCTAATGGCAGAGAAGACGCCATCTATCTCCTCGGTTCTCGGTTCTCTTTCTCAGCGTGTTTCATTGTTGTGCAGTACAAATTATTAGACTGGGATTCGATTCCCTATCTTTTTCAGGGGAAATTGTTTATTTCCAAATTTTAGTGAATTTTTTCAGTGAAAACAATATATATGCTTATGAAAGGTGTGAGCATGATTACAGTATTAAGAAGCTAAGTTTTATTCACGCCGTCATGTTTCCAGTATTATGAAGTCTGACATGTGTTGTAATGGCGATCTTAACAAGAATTAATAAAAAATAATATGTGACGATTTTATTTTTACTTCAATTCCTTTATTCTCGCCCGTGGAGCACTTTGATAGCGCGGTTGGACTTTGGACTTCCCTCTCGCACTGCATAGTGTTCCTTTCCAACTCCCATGCGTTTCTTTGCCGATGAGCTGTTAAAGAGACTGTTGCACCACTCGCGGGGATAACACAAGCTAGTTTCCAAAGGTATCACATGGCAACGTCACGATCAGTACAAATACAGCCACGGTTACTTCTTCATGGGTCGCACGATGACGTGAAAAGCGGCCTGGAAAGTCATCTTCTGGCACGGAAAGTCTCCTTCGTGCTAGATCCGGTAAAACTCTTTCTTTTTCAGCATCTTGTATAGGAATTCGAAAAGCGAGATTGGGGTTAGTTTCTGAACTAACACCTGTGTTTTATATGCCCGTTCACGCATAGATTTCTGTGAACTTCGTTCTCCTCTTATAGTTGGTTTGTTTCTTTCCTTCACTTCCTCTGTTACTGTCATCCTTTACTCTCCTTTTCCCCTTACTGTGCTGTCTCTTTCTCTTCCCCTATCAATCTGTCGCGAATGCTGGCAAAGTTAGGACAGCGCAATCAGACAAAGTGCTAGATAGCCTATCCCAGTGAGAAATAGTTGGTCGATTCGATATCGATTCGTGGTCTTTTCGACGAAAATCGACTCGATTCGATGTGCGAGTTTCGATCACCATTTCTCACTGGGTATGGAGAACACTCCAAAAGTTGCGATTGATGCTTTTACTGCAAAAAAGAGTAATAAAAGGTGTGGTAATGTATTTATTTATTTTTAAAAGAAAAAATACTTCTCTTTAAAAACTGCATGGGGTTGATTCCTGAAGCATGACGTCTCGTGTTCTTAATATTACTGATCATTACTCCGAGATCGCTTACTTCTCTATCGCCAACTAACCTTTGCGGCTTCCTCATGAGTGAATTTTGAATTTCTGCATGTGCGTGAGTATGTTTGTGGTAGAGACCGCAAAAAAAGAGTGAATGTGTGGAAGTCAGGATTAGGGCCGTCAAACTGCTAAAATAATTGTTTGTTCCTATCGCAAAGTCAACCAAGCAAAGTCACAAACACTTTAAAAAAATTATGCTGAACCATGCTAAAGTAATACCCAACAAATTTTAAAATAACTATTCAAAATCATAACTTTGAACTATATTAGAGCTTTCTGGCGTGACCAGCCCAGCGAGAAATGGCGATGTCGACTCGATATCGAATTGACGTGCTTTTCGTCGAAAGGACCTCGGATCGATATCGAATCGCGCAATCGTTTCTCACTGGGAGTGGGGGCGTGGTGTGGTCGCAGGATGATCGGGGCGATGCCCGCAGTGGCTGTCCGCCACGAGAGACGGAAGCAACAGAAGCGCACAGAGTGGTCCTCCAGCCTGGCCCTGCAGACGCCGCTGACTCTATCAGGTGACCGGAGCTCAGCGCGGCTCAGCGCGGCTCAGCGCATCAGCTAGCCACTCGCACCAAGCATGACACACTCACGCTCCCTACCTGCTACCTGCTACAGAAGCACAGAAAATCATACCGGTGCGGCAAAAACGTTTTGGTGCCAACTTCTGAGATGTCGCTCATTCACGAGTACTGATATTTCTTTTTGAAAAAAGAAAGAAAGTAGAGGTCGAAATAGAGTCAAAAAAGATGTATACAATCGATGTGGTTTTTGTCATCGACATCGACATTATCTCTGCCAGTGGGCTTTGCGGTTTTATGTCGTATTGTATCCGACAGCGAGCGTGAGTTTGGAATGCTTGGTTCCCATACTAGTGAGAGCACTGATTGTTTTGATTGTGGCAGAGAAAGAACGGGGAGGAAGAGGGTAAAGGAAAGGCAGTGAAAAATGAACATTGTGTTTTCGGGGACAAAGACGTGGGAAAAGACTTTCTTCGGTTACAATACTCCACTCCAAACAATACGTTTATTGACAGAGGAATACAGAGGAACAGTCAGAGCCACACCTGGGTGGTTTTCCAGTGAACACTGAATTCAAATTGGCTCCATACGGATGAACAGGAATGAGTAAAAAAAAAGTTCCTGTGACGCAACCAGCTTAATGTTGGCGTTCAAAACGGAGACGAACGAACTTAAGAAAACCAAGGTAAGTTTTCCCTAGGAGATGCAGCTCCGTGACTTGGCAGGTCTGTAGCCGGCGGTAGAATGTGGAGTTCGTACCCCCCCCCCCCCCCCCCCCCCCCCCCCCCCCCCCCCCCCCACCTTCCTCACTCCCTCACGCTTCTTTGTTTCATTGTGCACCTATCCGCCAAGAGCACTTCGTGCACACATCACCTCGGTCACGGGACGGGCTTCACATAGCAACGGGCTGACACCATTGGAACACCTCATATACAGCACGAATTCATAATTTCACAAATATCTGAACTGTATCGGAGAGTCACGTCGAGGCACTGCATGAGTAGATGTGCGCTTTCTTTTTCACAGAAAAAAAGCCAAATTTTCACAGAGTGAAGAAAATTTCCAGGAACGTCGTAACACATTAAAAAAAGTTGCCACAGAGCAAAAGTGTTAGCTAACCCAACCTAACATTCTAGCTGCGTAGAGAACTCGCCCAGCCAACGTTTTCTTCCATTGATTGATTGCAGCGCGCAGGGGCTGAATGTCAGTCTAGATTTCAGCTCAAGTTAGCACAGCTGCCAGCATCTTACTGCTAGTGTTGTTTGGCTGGTAGTTGGTCCGGGTCGGCCGTCCTGATCGTCTCGCTTGGTGCGCATGCGCAGGCCTCACGATGATCGGCGCCATGCCGGCCGTGGCGGTGCGCCACGAGCGGCGCAAGCGACAGAAGAGGCCCTCGCAGCTGGGAATCCATTCGCCGCCCGGCGCGGGAGACTCCCTGGACAACATGGGCGTGGGCAGCCCAGAGCCGCTGCAGTCACCACCCCAGCGCCACCTGGCGGGCCGCGAGGAGTACTACGTGTGTGGCAAGGTGAGGCTGCGGGCCGGGTGGAGGGCTTCCAGTTGAGAGGGCGGAGTGTTGTCTGCTGCGGACTGCAAAACCACGGCGAACGGATGAATTGAGACTGCAATGCGAGTGCGAGTGCCCAACAGGCATTGCCACCCTCTCCCTGGAGGCCCTCTAGACGAGATGACTCGGCGCCCTGCTGCGCTGGAATCCCCGAGCGAGCGCCTGTCGTCGAGGGGGTAGGCAACCCGCTCGCCGCTGTGTGTGTGCGTTGCCTACCTTGCCGGCGCCCTGTGTGCAGGTGTCGGTGCTGCACGTGGTGGTGGTGTCGCTGCTGCTGGGCGCCATCCTGGTGATCGTCGCCCTGTGTGCAGGTGTCGGTGCTGCACGTGGTGGTGGTGTCGCTGCTGCTGGGCGCCATCCTGGTGATCGTCGGGCTGGTGCAGCTGACGCCGGGCGCGGACGCGAGCCAGCACCGCTACCTGCTGCTGGGCGGCGGCGGCGCGCTGCTGCTGCTCGGGGTGCTGCTGGCCGTGCTGCGCTGCTGCGTGCTGCCCTGGAGGGAGCGCCGCCTGCCCACGCCGACCCCGCACCCTCCAGGTACTCGTCATCGCCCTGCTTGTCAGACGGGACTCTGCCGACAAGGTGACACCCTCTGCTCTGTCTACTTGTTGCAGGCTCTGGCGGCGGCCCGGAGGCGTCCGGCTCGACCTCAGTCCGAGAAGGCAGCCGGTCCCGCACTAACTCTGCCACTAACGGACAGGTACGTGTGACGAGCAGGGAAGTTCAGGCGATAACAGATAATCAATCTTTTCAGAATATCAGATTCCCGAAGATTGTTTCTTACGTCGCGAAAGAGTAGGTTTTTGCCATGGTACAATATTTACGCATAAAAACGTAAAATTTCATCGATTTGAGTGGAAAATAATTGATTATTGTTAAAGATGATCCTAGGAATAATCGAAGTGGAGAAGAAGACAGGTGCGGGGTATGGGAGGGGCTTGGTACACAGTCTTCATATAACTAAGACAGACGCTCCCCATATCCAGCCCTCCCACGTCCTGCATCTTCCCTCTGTGCCAGTGGCCCCCCACGGTCACCGGCTATGCCAGTGCTGACGGTTGTTGTTGTTGTTGGCAGCTGGCCCGCCGGGCCTCCAGCGCCCACACCACGACGAGCACCCCCACGGGGGCACAGCGGCGCCGCAGCCTGATGGAGCTGGAGCGCGGCCTGGCCGGCATGGCCGCCGCCCTGGAGGAGATGGGCGACGTGGACGCCGAGGAGGCCCTCTCCCGTGCCGAGATCCAGAACCACCTGAACGAGCTCACCCAGGCGGCCCCGGTCGAGCTGGCAGCCATCACCCCCGCCGTGCTGACAACCCCGGCCCCGTCCACCTCGCTCGGCTCCACCCCAGACCCCGTCGGGCCGCTAGGTGCCGGTGCCGGCCCCGCGTCTGAGCACCACGCCGCTGACACCTGAGCGCCGGTCAGCGACCAGACGCCCACGGCGTCGCCCAGGTGTTCGTTGCTCCCGGCGCGGCACGGCGCGCTGCAGTGCGCCGCGCATGAAGTGGCGGCCGCTCTACCTCCAGTCGGTCGGCTTCCTTGAAGTGGGCTGGGCCTATGAATTATTGCTGCTGGGCTGTCTTCTCCGCAAGATGAAGGAGAGACGGTTTGGTTTTCTTAATCATTATTCATTATATCATTATTCTTCGTAACAACGCTATCTCGTCTTATTCTATGCGCTATGAGATTTGTCCGCCCACCGACAGTCATCATGGAATGCTTGTGGAGATAGCGGCAAGGCGCAGCGCGGCGCAGCGCTCACTGAGCGCAATATGTTCCTATTTGTATTCTTACGAAGGCTGGAGTAAAGTGCCAAAGAAACAAAGCGATAAAAAAAATGAAATTTTGATTTTAGGATTGTCTTTCTCGAAGTTTGTTTCTACAAGTACCTGTCTTTTCTTGTTGGTTTTTTCTCCACCAGAAGGCTGACGATTGTATTAGAAGTCTTCATCTTCGCTCCTGGCTTCTAAATCAGAAGTTTGTGAAATTTTGAACTGTCCTCCTTGATCAGTACAGCGAGGACAGAGTTCAGATAATACTTATACGAGATTTTTTTCTAAAAACGTCAAAAGATTCAACAAAGAGGATGAATAGAATGGGGTGTTCGTTCGTAAGTCTATCTTCCTTTTTAAGTAAAAAATTTCAACTCTAAATGAATTGTAGAACTCAGTGCAGCTTTATACAGGAAGTGCATATAAATCCCGGTTTGAATTGGAAAGGAACATCCTGTACAAATCCCGCTACGAAGAGGAGAGAGAGAGGCTTAATATTTTTATTGTACATTAACTATTTGCCAAAGGACATTGAAACTTTTTTGTGTATAAAATAATTTTGTAAGGATGATTTTGTGGCTTTGTTGAAATCCGCCCTAACTAAACGGAAATTTTGGAGGAAATCACAACTCATACATTAATCTCAAGAGGACCTCCTCATTCTCTCCGTTCAGATTGCTAACTATTTGTGAACTGTTGGGCACACTTGCTCTGCTGGCCACATGCCGCTCAAGGTTCAGGGAAGGGAAGTCCAATGTAAGATCAAATACAAGTCCACATGGATGTCAGATGTATTATCCCTCAGGACGAGCTTCGTAAGTTCTCTGACGTATGTTAGTTGATCTTATCAGGCTTAGTTCGAGTTAGTGCGATCGACCTTTTAGCTAACTTTTTGCCCTGATCCGAAAAATTGATTAATTTCTACTGCAAAAACATCCGATCTCTATCTCTCAGGATGCTGGTAAGCCACAGGCCAGAAGACTTGCACACTGCTTATTTAGTTACAATAAATAGCTTATAGAATCTCATGTAAATCTTTGCATTCCTGGCGAAGTGAACGCTATCGAAACTTGTAGTTTCCGATGTGCCCTCTCCCGAAGATTTTCTTAAAATGCCAAATTACAAAAAGAGTCCACCAATTCCTTGTAAATCGTCAGGTTTGTGTTTCTCTTACTCAAAATTAGAACGCTCCACCATAATTTAAGACAAATTTACCAAAAAATACGAACATATCTTTATCTCTTATTTAAATTGTAAGTCCTTTTGTTGACTTCGGTTTAAAATTTATTAGTACTCGCGAAAGACTAAGTACTTACTTTCGTTACTTTACGGCACTCTTTCAAGCTATAAAGAAATGAAGTGGGAGATGTGAGAGCAAGCAAACCTGATTTATTAATCTTTCATTACATTACCTCGGGAATAAGCATTTCATACGAGTCAAAAAAATCACATTTTAATCTCCTGAGTGAAAAAATAGCAGTTTTCACTTTCGCACATGTATCACGTCACGTCAAAGTGGTGCAAAGGCGCGCAGATTCCGTAATTTCGTGGACCGTTCCGACGTCACTAGTTATCAAAAAAAGACTAAAAATTACTTTTCTGTCTGCATGGGCCTGTTCGTTTCTCTGCGTATGTTTTGTTGCCAATTAATTACGACTTTAGGAAGAAATCTCTTGAAAAACTCATGACAATTTTCAGATTTTTGTTTGCTGGCTGCAACTGCACCATTCCCGGTGACTGTAATTCTACCAAAGTATAAGTAGAATTATAGACGAGTAGTGCAGTCGGAACCGCCGCTTCTTGAGGGCCTGGATTAAATGCACAAGGTGGCGCATATCAAGCCTGTTTTGGTTAGCTGTACCAAATGTCTACTTTTTACATACATGCTCCGCTGTGAATCGATTTACTGATATATCTGTTAAAATACTTTTTATTCTAACTTCATTCACAAAGAAGTCTGCAATCATGTCATGCTTTGCGAACAATTTCTTCCGAAGTTGGATATTTCTGTGTTAAGAATTTTGGCATCTTAACTGACATAATATGATCAGTCTGTTTTATAATTCTAAAACTGCACCACTAAATTCATGTTGTACAAAACTTAAACAAAACAAAAATTTAAACTCATTTGTTTCTATACTTAAAAATAAAATGAGGATATCGTCATGTTCAGAGGAACTCTCTTCCAAAGTCGTATGAAAGGACGGCAGATAACAATGTCAGCTCATATTTTGATTTTGTGTATAATAGGGTATTCCAATGATAGCCCGACCGGAAACAAGAAAAACAATACGACACGGCGAGCGGGGAGCTGCAGCGGGAATGCCCCCCTCCCCCCTGGCCGTGCCGTTTTTTTTTTTTTTTTTTT
>CABIKL010001096.1:0-16997 GCA_902196195.1 Aptinothrips rufus | reverse complement strand
AAAAAAAAAAAAAAAAAAAAAAAAAACGAAACGAAACGAAACGAAACGAAACGAAACGAAACGAAACGAAAAAAACAGAGTCTTTTTCACGCAATCTCTAAGTTCTTCAGGGAAAAGTTAATTCAAAAATTTGCACATTCAAAGATTTTACATGTGACTAAACAACAGCAACACCATTTTACCTCGATGAAACCCCATGTAAAATGCCCCACCTTTCCTGAAAATTATTCCAAATTCTTTGTATTTCTAGATAGACTGATACAGATCTCCAGAAATCCACGCTGGCTCTCAAAAACTGAAACAATGTTCCTCAAGAATTGAGACCTTTTATGTTGAAAGCAGGTCACGACGAGAAATTCTTCGAAATTGTACGTAGAACTGACTGCTTGAAGGACCGTCGGGTGCGCATACTGCTTACCTTTAACCGCCGGGAAGTCCTCGGCGCTGTTGTTAAGGTTGTTGCCCTCGTTGAAAACGGTGCTGACGTCATGATCGGGTGCAGGGCCGGGGGCAAGGCCTGGAGCAGCCCCGTGGGCAAGGTCTGAGGCAAGGCCTGGAGCAAGGCTGGGGGTAAGTCTGCGGGCACGGCTGGGGGTAAGTCCGCGGGCCAGGCCAGCAGCAAGTCCGGGGGCAAGTCTGGGGGCAAGGCCGGGTGCAAGGCCGGGGGCAAGGCCGGGGGCAAGGCCGGGGGCAAGGCCGAGGGCGCTGGCGAGGGAGTGGGCGGGTACAGCGCTCGCGGTCAGTAGGGTGGCCAGACCGCAAGCGACGGCGAGCACCCGGAGCGCGGCCGCAGCTATCATCACTAGTCGCGGATGGTTGGCACACTACTGAGCACTGGGGATAGAAAGGGAAGGGACACCTGCGCAGCCGCAGGCAGCCTGTCCGCCTGCCTGGCTGCCCTCTCATCCTTATCTGCGCCGCGCTCACCGAGCCACGCGGCGTGGAGCTCTCCCAGTGACCGGCGTTTCATGTGCAGGACGAGTGCGATATGGTGCCATGTTAACGATGTCGATTCGACATCGATATTGGTTTTCGTGTCGATTTCGATTCAAAAGTAGACCGGAAATCAGCATCCTAGCGGCATTCAGACGCTGCTCGATTTCTCATTAATCGTTAGATTCCCTTCAGCCTTCGAGTCAAAGAGGGAGTGCTCACATTGTTTACGCAAGAGATTGTAATATCGATGTCTTGCAGTTTTTTGTAATTGTACCGTAGGTGGTATCATGCTTGCGAAAACGTTGACATTGGAAGGCGTAATTTGCTATTATTTTGTGGTGTGCCTGATGCAGACGCTCTACTAACTGCGCTTCTTTTTCTTTCGAAACGGAAATAAAGTTAAAGTTTCACTGCTATTAGGATGAATATTATTTACTATCCACACAATTCTCGTCACTTCCTTTTTGCCCGCTTCACTTGAGCCAGTTGTGACCGGCTGACACCGCAGCGATGTGGTTTAAAGCTCGCGGGTTGCTGACGAGGGAACTTTACGACGCCGTGGAGCGCGCTCTAGCGGTGATTCGTTGGAAGTACTGGCTGCTTGCGATCATGAACATGAACTGAGTCTCCATGGCATACTTTCTATATCGGTTAGGAATTTATTTTCTTTCGCGTCTTTTCTCTTAGGTTCACTTTGTTCTCGAAGCTTGTTGGACTACAAATGGTACCCAATTAGGAGCTGTGATGGAAAACGCAGTACTCTCTCATTACAGTGGTAAGTACGCTTTTCTTTTGATATTTGGGAGAGAACCTTGTCACGATCGTCTTGTGTTCTTTGTGCAGAAGACTAGCGATTGAGAGTCTTTTGTTTTGACAGAAAGCAAAATGATAACAATATTGTGTTTTTATTGACTTACAAATTAGATTTTTGATTGCAAAGTAGTCTAGGCTTTAGAAATTTACTTCCTTGAATCATAACCTAAATATACCTTAGCCTAACACCCGTCTCACTGACGTTATGAGTCTGTATCTCTCAGTGCATTTGAAATCAGAAACTTCGTTCATGTTTCAAGAAAAGAGTTGAAAGTCAGCTGTCATTAGAAACAGATAGTTTTTGTTCATATTGCCCGGGTTATCTATGGCGGCAAAGAATATTCAAGTGCTTTGACTTAACCTACCAATCATTGCGTCATTCATTAAGGCCGTTAAGGCTATCATGAATACCGCTCTAAATTTCAATGTTTCTAGATTAACTTCCAAAACTAGATGTTACGTTATCATTTTGCTTCACTGGAGGATTGCACGAATTTTTAAAACTGCTCCTAATTTCTCAAAATATTGTGAATTTAAGTGCATTATATGATTTATTAAAACCCATGTTTAAAATTCTGAGTTTATAATTAGTCCCAAGATCTTGGTGGTCCTTAACTTCAAAGTATTGCAAGTCCTTTCATTTTTCTATACTTATTGTAAATCAAAATTTTTAGTAATTGAAAAGAACTATGATTTTCCCATTCGACGTGGCAGGCAAATAATATTTCAACCATCATATCTGGTGAATAACGACACTTTTAAAACGTTAGTGCCTGATAAAATGCAAAATTTTGGCAAGCTACACCTGTTACTGTCAACCGATTCTTTTTTGAGCTATTATTTCATGTAATTTTGCTTATTGGTTGTATGAACTATAGATGATAATGAAGAGCAAACCGAAACCGAGGTTCTTGAAGGCATAAGTGCAGAAATGATGGATGCTGGTGCTGATACAAGGTATTTATTAATTCTAAGATGCTTTATTAACGCAGCTTACATCAAACTTTTTATTTTTCACCAAATTTAAGAAGACAAGCTCACATTTTTCTTTCTTTGCGTAGCATTGATTTTGCCAAAGCTGAGGAAATGGCTGAAGCAACAGAACTCTTGGATGGAGAGGAGGTTGTCATGGAGGACCTCTCCTCCATATCTGATGGAAATGAAGAAATGCAGGTATGGTAACATGAAACAATGATTTCAACTTTTTGTGAGTAAACTATTTTAATTTGGGATATTTTTTTGTCACCAATATTCAGAGAAATATTGATGATTACAGTCTTCCAAATCTCATTCATAAAAGCAACATTTAGACCTACAGATCAGTTATCTGCAAAAAGCACTGTGACTAGTGGTTTCTCAATGATCCATATGTTTCTCTTTTTCTTCACAGGTTATTCATTGTGAAGCTGATGACGTTTCAGAGATGCTAAATGTTGACCCTAAGCGACGGAAAGTGGATAAAGATGATCCTCGGAGCAGATTACATTATATTAAATATTTAAAGAAAGAGGGAAAACCTATGAAAATGTGGGAGTGTGGGATCTGTAAGTATTTCTTCAGCATGTTCAAAACTGTTTCAAAATTACTGAATTAGTACAGTTGAGGGTTGAACTTCAAAATTTTGCTTAAGGTGGCAAGGAGTTTCGACATCAGTACACATTAATGAGGCATTTGCCTACCCATACTGATGAACGCAATTACAAATGTGAAGATTGTGGCAAAGCTTTCAGACAGGTAAGATAATATACTCCAGTACGCACTGCCAATTTTCTTGTCTGAAAGATCAATACATTCCATTGACACATTAAATCTTCTGCTGTAATATATTTTCCTTAACAGATGAGCACATTATCTCAGCATAGAGCTATACACAGCGATGCTAGACCATATATTTGCGAGTGCTGCAATAAGACTTTTAATAGAGTTTCTACTTTAATATCTCATCGCAAAACTCATTCTGACCAGAAACCTCACAAGTGCCCAATATGCTTTAAAGGATTTCACCAGAAAGGTATTTTGATTTTAAGTGATTGTTTTAAAAGTGCCTGTACTTGAAAGAGTATTCTCACAGCAAAACATTATTTTAGGTAATTTGCGCAACCATGTTTTCACTCATACCAATGAAAGGCCATATAAATGTGAAATTTGTGATAAAGGCTTCAATCAAATGTCAAATTTAGTATGCCACAAGGTAAGGGAATATTAAGCGTTTGTATTGTACATGGTAGCATTTGTCTTCGCATTCCTGATCAGTTGTCTTTCTCAACAGGCTCATGTGCATGGAGATAAATCACGCCATGTTTGTACCTTGTGTGGCAATGAATTTCTGAGACGCTATGCTCTGAGATTACATGAAGAATATACTCACGGCATTGTAAATCGTAGTGGGAGCCGAGCTCACCTCCATAACTCTGAAGGAGAAGAGCCACCACCCACACGGAAAGAGTAAGTTGAGACGATTATTACTTTTCTTAAATTAGTGATTTTCCAATTTATTTTCTTGGTGCTTGCAATGTATTTAGATCCAGGATTTCTCTCTTACATTATATTACAATCCTGTATTTTGATGTATTTTCAGAGAAAGGTCAATTTCTAAGAAGAACATGAGAATACTCAATCTTCCACGTAGAGCAGATGCTGAAGCAACAGTGGTGACCAAGCAAGCTTCAAAATCTCTGGTAGAAACCAAGGTTATACTTTCTACACAGTATGATTTCATCTGTTGTGTATAATGTTCTTTACCATTTTGCTTCTAAAAATAGCAATATAAACTGCTTTAACAGTCGTCTTCTTATCTTTCAATATTTCTTATTATTCCAGGTAACACCATCATCTGAAGTCATAATTGACCCAATTGAAACAAAAGCAATGAAGAATGCTAAGGATTCAGGACAAACCACATTTGCTCTCTTTAAACCTGCAAAAGGTATACCTGTATTGGTCAAAGTGATACCAGCTCCTAACAACAAACAAGTAAGTTTTTATTGTTTTACTTCTGGAGATTTAAGTCAATGCCGCTGCAGTATATCCTTTAAGTTATCTTTAAAATCTTTTATTCAATTTCAAGATGCTTGTACCTGCTACTGTGGAAGATCTCAAATCAGCTGGAAAGATTACTGTGTCTCCTAATTACGATTCAGCTAATAGTGGAAGTCCAATTAAAGCTGTACAAATCAAGGTGATTCATCTTGCACTGCTTCACTCTTACTGAAGAAAATAATTTTACCTATGTTAATAATTTTATGTTGGGATTCAGGTGCCAGTGGTAGCAACTGTCATTCAGCGAATTGGGGAAAACGGTCAGCTTACAATCAGTGTAGAAAGCCCAGGACCTGAACAAGCCCCTGGTACGATCAAGATAGTTTAAAAATTAACTTTCTTGAAGATTGTATTATTATTTAATCTGCTACGAATAGTTGGTTGATTGAACTTTCTCTTTGTAGATACTTCACCTGGATCAGAGAGAATTGGTTTGGATGAAATTCCTGAAGATAATCCAACAAACATCAAAGTTAAAACCGAGTGTGATGCAGAGGCAGTTGATATGGAAGCTGCTGTTGAATCTGAAATAAATGGGGATGCTGCTGGGTTTGAAGCAGAGATTGATGGGGTTGAAAGTGAGGCTCATATTCACTCTGAACCTCAGGTAGATGGAGAAACTGAGGCTATAAGTGAAGGCAACGTCATTCATTATTTGGATGAAGATGGAAATATTGTTGCCATGGATGGCATGGGAGGCGCAGGAGTTCAATACCTGCAAGATGATGGAGCCATGATAGATGGGCAACCTACTGTTATTATGCATCCTGATGGTTCGATAATGTCAGACAACAACCCTGACCATCAAATGGAGGAACTTATACTTGGGGGTGCAGATCATGGAATAATGCAGTTGGATACTGGTGATGGGATCCAACTTGTTAGAGCCTCTGGAGATGGAACCTATGAGGTCATATCTGGAGAAGAAGCGGCCCTTCTTATGCAAAGTCAAGATCATACCATTGAAATACTAGATGACAATTCAGATGCACAGGTGGGAATGTCGCCAGAATAACTAATTAGGTAAAAATTTGAACATATTAATGTGCAGTACTTACTCACACTTATGCAATAGTTTCAGGAGATGTTAGAAGAGGGCGATGATGGTCAAATCTTGGTTAATCAAAACAATCTCTCTGCATTGGTCAGTGCTATTCGCTCTGCAGGCTATGAGGTGAATTTCAAGTTATATGATTTATGTTTGAGTTTCCACTGCATGAGCAGCTTTGTAAATGTGTTTTGAATTCCTAGGTCTTACCTGGAGAGGGGCTAGAAGCTACACAAGGTGAAACAATTCAGGTAAAATAATTCTTCATCAGATTTTAACTGCATGTCAAGTTCAATAATGAATTATTATTTTTGTTCATTTTGTGTTCTTTATTTACACTACTTTTTATGCTGCGTATTGATTTTCTTTGATTTTTTTTTTTCCAGACGGCTTCAGAAGATCATATGAATTTAGAAGAACCTGAGATGGTAACATTCAAAATAGAAAATGTTTGACAGCATTAAGCATTTGACAATAATATAAAATTCAACTAGCATCAGAAAACCAAAACTGAGTCAGCAGCCTCTGCCTCTGTAGTGAAGGATAGCGCTTGTCACAGTTCACTAATTCTTCTGAATTACACTCAATAAGAACTAAAGATAAACTGGAACTATTGTTTTAATGTTTTAGTTTATAGCAACTATGCAACTACTTCGTTATTGAATTTCAGAAAAAGAAATTATAAGCTTTGGAACACTTAATTCCAAAGTAATTTTTCTGCCGGCAGTCATAGAGTGTGATGGCAGTCATTATCGAAGACTCGTTATTTAGAAGTTGAACAATCACATAAGAAAATCAAGATGCTATGTGCTTGCAAGTGCTTTCATAGCCAACATGTGAGTCCTAAACAAATATTTCTCTTATCTTGTGGTTTAGTGCCAGTTCTCGCCACTTTTCAACACGTTTATGTTATACAAGAATCTATAGTAGAATATGCGATACTTACTTTCTTATTTTCTAATATTGCCACACACGAGGCATCTTAAATTGTAATTATGCAACATTTTGAAAATGTAAGCTGTGAATACCTGTAATAGTTAAATGACTGGTGGAGAGTTGTAGTCTTTGATGGATGGCTGTATGTAGCACTGATATTCATTTTATTACGTCTCACATTCGCTATGGAATGATTCCAAGATTATACTTATAATATTTAAATTAATACCATGGAGTCTTAACATTTGCTTGTATTTGTCCTCCTATGTTATAGTGAGGAAGTTTGCATTGTTGCATTATTCCCATTTGGAACAGTGTAAATCTAGTCAAATCTGTCAATATATTGTATGGAAGTGTGTATATGTGTATGAACCCTATTCTCAAAAATTCTTCTTTTGTCATTTAGAGGCAGTGAATATTTTATCATTTTTCAAAAATGCACTGATATATGATGTTAAGTTACCACTGATAAAATGCCCAGCTTCATTGCATTTCACTCATTCATTGAATGCTTTGAAGGAGAGCAATGGAACAGATGTCAAGAGAGAGAAAGAAAGAGAACTGAAATTATGTTATTTGTATTTCCTTTCGTCTTAAGGATGTATACATCTTAGATAAATTTATGGAGAAGTTTGCTAGAAAATTATGTTTACTGAGAACGCTCTCTTGATCTGATTTTAAAAATGCCTTATGAGTATCAAATCTTTGAATAAGAGGTTAAACAAGACATTTTCAGAAAGAAACTGGTTATTTTATTTTTATCCCTCTCATTCCTTGTTTTTTGAAATCCATTGTAAAGAGTTCATTGCAAAAAGGGAACATACATTTTAGGGGGGATGGTGGTTGTCCCAAAAACTACGGCTTTGACATAGGAATAGAAAGGCACAGTGGCACCAAGAAGGGTGAGTGGAGTTTCCACAAGAATGGCCAAATTCTGGATAAAGTCTGACCATGTATGTTCCCTAAATTAGAACACCTATGTGATGTCTGTTCATACGACGAGTGTCTATGCGTTGCTGGTTGCTATGCGTACACCGATGCCCCCTACCGCACCACCACCCGCCTGCCCGAGCCGCGTAGAGGGGGTCGACCGGCGGAGCGCCGCTGCACAGAGAACTGTACTCTGTGGTTCGGCCGCTCCGCTCGCTGACAGGCCGGGGCGGGTGGTGCGGTAGGGGGAATCCTGCACGGCATCGGTGTACGCATAGATACTTGTGAGGCTCGCTAAGAGCAATGGGTGCCGCTTTGTTCATAGTCAATCAAGTCAGTAACCATAATCATCTCCGCTAGGTTCTGCATCACAGATATGTTCCAGTAGTTTTTGGAATTTAAGAGCACTCTGCTCCAACAACCCAACAATGAACCCTGTATCTTCATTCGTTCTTTAATCCTTCTAAAAAATACCGTTAGAACTTTGATGTTGTTCTGTCGTAGTATTTTTTCACTTTCATGTCGAGGTAAAAGTATAGATGGCATAAAATACGTAGTTTAATGATAAACATCCAGTACCGGACTGAATCAAGACAACTTGCTCACTCTATACTGCTGTCAAATGCATTACGGTGCACTCCTATTTCTTTCATATTATGCAAATTAAAAAACCCGAGAAGCTATCAAAAAATGTCTGGCCACTAATGGAGTGCTCTTTTGTAGAGTACTTCTGCTCATACGCCACAGTGAACAGAAAGATTGGGAAGGGGGTGGTATTCCAGTAATTAGTATGGTACTAGGATTGAAAAAACTAACTTGTCTTTAATGTTTGTTCTGCGACAACAATTACTTATTAAAGAGATCTTGAGTTGATTCAAATAAAAAAGTGCACTTTAACAAGTCCCAATTACAGTCAACAGTCGTCATTCTTAAAGCAATCAAAGTCCACCAAAAACAACCAAAAAGACAAAAATCGGCTGTGTTCTCTTCTCTACGCACAATACAGGGATTAAAATGTTGATATAAGCAGGTGATCAAATAATGCATTCAAAGAAAATAAATGCTGATCATACTCTTTAAACCAATTTTCAATTGAAGACTACTGAATCATATGACAAATAGCCTTTAAACACTTTCATAACACAAAACTCATGACATGAAGACATATCTTTGGTAAGAAAAGCAACTCAGTATAAATAAACTCATTAGCTCTAAAATCCCACCCACATAACTTTTCTTAACAATATTAAAACTATACACCTCAAGAGCATATCAAAACCAACATAATATCTTATTGGTTTTTTTTTGCACTCTTTAAAAATAAATATATAATTAGTATATAGACACAATATATAAATTTGCAAAACATTGAACACACTTTTTTGAACACCTAAACAATCAATATTTTAATGATTTTGCCAATAGAGCTGCAACAGCAGTATTTTTATCACCATTGAATTTCCTAAGCTCAATGATAACCTGCAAGAACAATAAAAAAAAATATCAGGGCTGGAACCAAATCACAAAGAGAAAAATTTGGAGTTCAAAATAATTTAGATGACAACAAACTATTTACCTGTTCACGAGGAAAGCCCATAGCAACCAGTTCTTGCACAGCACTTTCTCCAAAATTATCATTTGATGATAGGCCTGTTCCACTTGTTGAGGCTCCTCCAGTTTCTGAACATATACAAAAGGTGGACTATCGTTAGAAAAACACAACCAGGTATTACTTCTCATGGTCGAAGGTGCAGATAACCATGAGATAACAAAGTACGAAACATTAGCATACAATAAAGATGTTGAACATAAAAACTAAATTAGGAGCTTACTTTCAGCATCACGGCGGCTGTCTTCCAAAGCTTTCTCCATTTCCATCTTCTCAACTTGACGCACAGCGTCTTCTGGGTTGCCAGAAAGGCGAGCACATTCTGGTAACTCACTTTCGGGTAAAAATCTTGTTTCAGTTCCAGTAGTACCGATACGGAGAATATTTGACTTCAGATCAATGCAGCACTGCATGCAACAAGAAAACAGCATTCAAAAGCATGCAAACAGTTTTGAAAGACAGAGTAATTGTACTAGGTTAGTGCATAAGGATTAACCTCATGTCGGCGTAACATGTCAAGTCCTAACAGCATATCCATAGGCTGGTCCTGAAGTACAGAGAATGAAGTAGTAAGATGATCATTTTCTATTTGGATTTGCATCATGTGTATACGTCCAATGATACGTTGCTCTCCAACCCCCTTAGCAATGCCTGACCAACGTGTGTCCACAAGTCGCATGATGTGGCAGCGTTCAGCACAAGCACTTGACATGATTGTTGCCTGAGCACCTGAAATAGAGCAATGGATTTAATTAGTATAATTCATTGCATTGTTTTGATATCTTTTGTTTTCTACATTTTTGTACTTAAGTTAATTCCTTCAATAGACAAACACTCCAATAAATTATTTTACCTGAGTCAACAAAAGCTTTTACCGGATGGCCATTTACCCGGCAGTTGATGTATAACATAACAACACTTCCAAATGTTTCTGGATTGTATTCAATAGCAGCTTCCATATTAGCTTCAATGTTTTTTCGTTTGATCTCTTCTGCTATTAATCTTTGAGCTTCTGTGTCGAAGGGATTTGCTGCCACCATCCTTCTGTAACGTTCCTGCTGTTCTCTTCTAGCTTCCATCTGCTCTTTTAAAACAGCAGTGAAAGATTCTGTAACCAAACAACGATATGTAAACAGCGAAACAGGAGGCATGTCCAAAAGATACAAAGAAGCAGAGCAAGCGTACCCATGTCTCCTGAGAGAAGCGCATCAGCAAGTCTTGGATTATTTTGCTTCAAGAGTGCTAGTTGTTCCGGGTGGGATAATAACATTTCTTTAATGGCTTGAGGGTCTTCATCAGGCCTAATTCTCGACGGATCAGAACTCCCAGATGATGCTCCTGGTACTTGGATGGAACTGAAGTCCAAAGTGGCCAGAGGTCCAGCTAAAAAAGGGATAAATGTATTTTTTGAACAAATAGAAATAACCACACCACTAAAGAAGCTTTTAAATAAAAATTCTAAGATCAAATTTTATTCAGATGAGAGGTTAGGAATTTTACTTACAGCTTTGAGCTGACTGCCCCCGTTGCTGTAAGTGCTGGAGGACCACCATATCACCATCCTGAATTCCATGCTCTTTAAGAGACTTTTTATCGTCCATAAGGGGACGTCCGTTAAAAGCTATACAAATTTCAGGGGCCGGGAAACCGGTCTCTACTTCACAGAAAGCTTTAAAATTTTCCAATTCCAGATCTTCGCTCACATCCAAGACGAACAAATCGTCCGACAAAGTGGTCACTGTCACTTTCATCTTGTTACACGATTTAGAAAAATAGAAATACACAATCTTTACCTTCCTCCTCAAATATATGATTCGTCAACACTGTCGAACTTCACAAACAACCGCCATGACGCATATTCTGAAAAAGTCCCCCCAAAGTAACGCTCTGATTGGCTGATTTCGTGTAGTGCGCTGTTTGAATCGTCGCGGAATCGGCGAACGGCATAATCATACATTTTTACTGTTTTGCTATTGATAGCGTGTGTATGACTTATCTTATGGGCACGAAATGATGACATTCGTTTTATCCTCGAATATCAACGATTTCGTTAGCACTTCTTTTTTTGTCTCTCTAGGTATGCGGTCACGTGCCTTGTTTGTAAAAGGTAAGGAAAATCTACATTTACGTCAGGAATTTGTCAGGGAAACGTCAGGGAATTTGAGAATCACGGCCTTGTAACAACTCTGTTAGAAACAAAATGTCACCCTGCCCCTTTTGCTCCTGAAAGATGGGCGAGCGCTCACCCAACCTCACGACCCCGCGGACGCCCTGGGGCGCCACTACTGCCATCACCAAGTTCTCCCTCGATTCGGATTAATAGGGTATTCCAATGATAGCCAGACCGGAAACAAGAAGAACAAAACGACACGGCGAGCGGGGGAGCGGGGACTGCAGCGGGAATACCCCCCCCCCTCACCGTGTCGTTTTGTTTTTCTTATTTCCGGTCTGGCTATCATTGGAATACCCCATTTGGAAGGCGCTTCTTCTTCTACTGAATTCATGTAAAGAATCCGTGAAGAGATACGATAACCAAGCAGCAGCGAGCCCACTCATCAACTAGGTTGGCTGCTGTAGTGCGACAGCACAAACTCATAAACTAAGGATAGAGTTCCCAGGGTTCCCGTAGAACCGAAAATCCTCGGTACAGTGACAAGCGAAAGTGATCGCCCGTTGTGACTAATTTTGGCAACGTCCTCGACTCAGCTGATCTCAGCACCACCGTGTCGTCGCAACCGTGACCTTTTCTCATTGCGGTCAGAGACCTCTCTGGCTCTGCGTAAGAATAGCCAAAACCAAGCTTGTGAAATACACGCTAAGTACACTGAATCTCGTTGCGAACTTGCCACAAAACAGTCACTCGATATGTTTCGCAGAAGCAGAGGATTTAACGTAGTCGCAATTTTCAAGTTAGCCGGCTGTTATCTTGAACTTTCTCTTTCTTGCTGTCCCGAGGCCGCTCGGAGGGAAGACCAGCAGGGGAAGAACCTTTACCGGTACCTGTCGACTATCATTCGCGTTGCTCATGGTTCAGACGACTATGTTTTTACTCTGTGCCGTGCGTCCCCTTACAGCTACACGGACAGTATTAACCGTTATTATCACTGTTTTATCGCTAACGACTTGTAAAACATGTATACCGTGACGTCACTTCCTAGTAAGCTATGTGACCGATTTTCACTCATCTTCCCAGTGAGAAACGACACGTCGATTTTCCGTCGATTAGTAGAATCGACGTCGAATCTCCCGGATTTTGTCCACAAAATCGACGATTTTTCGAAGTTCGACGTCGATTCGATATCGATTCGATGTGCCATTTCTGACTGGGTTTCCTCCTCATCGCGGTCATATTTTGTCCCACCTTGGTGTTTAGAATCAATCGGGGGATGATCAATCTGTCTCCTAAATTCCTCATAAAATGTCACGAAGACCTACTAACCTTACTTATGAGAGATGTTATGGATGTAGACAAAGTACAGAATGCAGAACGTGGAAACTACACGATTTCATTTCTCGTTGTTTATCGACATCAACCTTGGCCGATGACGCGCGTCGCACACAACTCGCCCGGGAAGTGTCAATCCGCCCCGCGCCCCAACTCGCACCGAACAGTTGGGGCGTTGGAGATCACGAAGTGAGACTATTTCTGAGCACACTGTAAAACCTAGACCCGCGAGCGCCTGACAAGGCGAGGTGTTGGGAAACGGAACGCTTTAATGGGGAAACGGAACGCCTTGCTGTTCTGTATAGGGGTAGCAAGGCGTTTCGAATCGCTACACCCTAAAGCGTAAAATGTGTCAACACCGTGTTGTTCTAATATGTAACACCTCGGTGTTCTAAACCCCTGAAAATAGGGTAGGAGTGCGCCTATCTATATTGATATCGATTACGATGACCTGTCTCACTGAGATACATGTTTGTCCTGATTCTCATCTCCGTATCTTTAACTTTCGTCTCCTGATCCCACACAGAACACAAAACTCACTATGAGGTCAGAATGAAGCAAACACCTCAGCGAGACCTCATTTTAGAGTACCACAATGACTTCATTATGAGGTCCAAGAGGTCAAAATGAGTTTGAACTGAGGTTGGTGTTCTGTCTGGGATGTGTCCTGATCTGTCTCTGACTCTTCATACCATTATTTGTAGTAGTGCAGAAATGTGAGAATTTGAGCGCAACCTTTAGTTTATTGACCCTCTTTGGTATGTCATACGTTTGAATGCAACTTTCAAAAGCGCATTTTAAGTGCGTTTCGCGCTGTGGGTCGCTACTGGGGACATCGCTCAACTCTGGCCATCCCGCCCATCCTCGTCCCATCCCACGCGGTGCTTCCTTTTCCGACAGTCCCCCCTGCTCGGCACAGGCCTGCTCCTGGCCTGCTCTGCTCGCCCCGGGCCCCGGGCCCCGGGCCCCGGCAGCAGGTAATTCGGTAATGCTTCTCCCTGGGTGACGCTGCTCCGCGCTGCTCTGTGCTCTGCTCACGATTCATTCCCTCTGTACCCGGCGGTGCCTGACAACGCGACGCGACGCGACTCGACGCGACGCTGTGATGTTGAGGCAGGTCGGGCTGACTGCGGGGCTGGCCCAGGGGCTGGCCGTGTCGCCGTGGCGCTGGGCGCTGGACCTGGTGCTGCTGCTGGTGGCGGCGCGCGCCCTGCACGCCCTGCTGAGCCTCGCGCTCCGCGTCGCCCACATGCACGCCCTGACCAGGGACATCCCCGGGCCCACGCTCAGCCAGGTGCACCGCGTCTGGCTCGCGCGCCGCTCGGCGTCCAGGGTGTCCGACATCTTCTACGAGATCCTGCGCGAGAACCGGCCCATCTTCAAGTTCTGGACGGGGCCCCACCTGCTGGTGCTGCTGATGGACGCCGACGACGTGGAGTTCCTCCTCACCTCCAAGTCCGTCGTGGAGAAGTCGTTCCTGTACAGGCTCCTGAGCCTCCTGACGGGCCAGGGGTTGATCGAGCTGGCCGGGGAGGAGTGGCGGCGCCGGCGGCGCATCGTCAACCCCTTCCTGCACGCCGACATCCTCAAGGACTTCCCCGCCGTGTTCCACCGCAAGGCCCGGCTGATGGTGCGCCTGCTGCAGCCGCTGGCGCGCTCCGGGGAGGCCTTCGACGTGCAGGCGCACGCCGGCATGGCCATCAACGACATGGTCTGCAACACCGTGATGAACACCGAGATGCACTCCCAGGCCAAGGACGAGCGCGAGTTCTTCGAGGCCTTCCACAAGGGGACGGCCATCCTCACGTACCGCGTGTTTCACCCCTGGTACCTCAGCGACACGGTGTTCCGCCTGTCTCGCTTCCACGCGCAGTTCAAGCGCAGCATGGACGTGTTCCACTGCTTCACCAGGCGGGTGCTGCAGGCCAAGCGCCAGGAGCGGCAGCGCGCCAGGGACTCCGACAAGCAGTGCGGGCAGCAGAGCGCGGGGCAGGAGCAGCCTCGGAGGCGGCCCACCTTCCTCGACGTGATGCTGGACTCCGAGGAGGGCGCGGCGCTGAGCGACGACGAGCTGCTCAACGAGGCCAAGACCCTCATCGTCGCGGCCTCGGGCGGCTCCACGGACACCCTGTGCTTCATCCTGCTGTGCATCTCCCTGCAGCAGGACGTGCAGGACAGGATCGTGCAGGTAAGTTGGGTTAGTTCGACACAGGGAATCCTAAATCCAGATTCTGGGGTAACGCAACCAAGAAATCAAACTGAAAGTTAGTTTGAATCCTATTCCAAAATGCTAAAGTAACTACGAAACGCGTTTTGAAGCAAGTCCTTGACCTCCGAAAATATGTTATTTTTATTTTTATCCTTTACTTCTGGGTTGGGTTGCTCCATATTCTGGATTTGGGTTTTTCTGTGCAAAACAAGCATTCAGCGCATGCTTGATGCCAGCCACCCTTACAGTAGGCCTACGTCCCCAGCTCCACAGTGAACTTGATGACTTGGCAAGTGAGGGTTCCTAGCTTAGATTGTTGCGATGATCGAAAAAGAAAGTTTGCTGTCTACTAAACAACGAGTCCAGTTGTCAAGTTCACCGTGAGCTCGGTGGAGCTCCCCAGTGAGAAATGGGTCGCCGTCGATTCACATAGTTTCGGTTTCGATGCAAGTTTTGAAGATTCGATATAGATTCGACATCGTTTTGACAATTGATTTCTCACATTGGGGATACAGGCCCGTGATGAGGTAGGGGTACAAATCCAAGCACAACTTGCTAGTGTGACTACTAGCTGCAATACGCTCTTGCTGTCCTGACCAATTAACTTTGTTCGGTGTTGGTGCAATGGAACAAAGAAGCCGCGCGCTGTCGCGCTGTCATATAATACATTTAGTTCAGAGAAGAAGTGCAAGTCAGGAGAACGGCTCTGCTTCGTAAAAGCTTTGCTTCTCTCCAGTTTCAGCAAGCTGGTCTAAAAGCAAGTCATAGGTAATCAGCGAGGGGCGCTTCCAAATTGCATCGCCCGCGACAAACTGGCGAGAGGAGAGAAGCGCCGCAGAAAAATATAGGTCTTCTGGTCAGTCGGGACCGCTGCATTGAAAGGACACAGCGGGTTTGAATAAAATAAAAAGAATCAAAAAAGTTTTGGATCCAAATTGCCTGTCATTCATCAAAAGATCGAAATCACGATGACTTGGCGCACGTATCTCCAGCCTGGCGAGCGTGATCTGTCTGCACGAGGGCCGGGCGGGGCGGGGCGGGGCGGGCCGTGGCGGGGCGGGGCCGCGGCAACGAGGGCTGCTAGCTGCTCGCGAATATCACCGGGCGGTATTTTCGAAACGCTTCTCGTTCACTTGGTGCGAAAGCTTTCACCTGATCAGAGCATGCAAACTACGCACTAAATGGATTTGTACATATTTTGTGCGAACAATTTGCACAAAATTGATAAACTAGAAGGCGTACGCCCACCGGGTTCCATCGTACTGATTTCCTACCACTCGATTCATCTGGGAAGAACAGAGTGTAAACAAGACGTTTTACTCGTCGTGACACTCAGCCAGCTCAAACTGCGATGCTTTATGTCATCGCGAAATTAAACTACCAGAAAATTGGAGGTTTGATGCAAGTGCGCGGCACTGTCACGCACCATAAATAGAGGATGCAAAGGAAGCAAAGAGGAAACATGACGATCGAAAAGCAGTTTTATCACATTCGAGCTCCTGCATCCTCTTTGCCTCTCCACCTTTCTTTTCTACAGGTGTATGAGTAAGTAAGTGAACATTTTTCGGACCGATCCTAAATAGGATTTTCAGAAAGCATATAAAGTTATGGCACTAATTTTTACTTCACGCCCTCGCCACTCTGACGCAGAATGTCGACAAAGAAGGCGCAGTGGAAAGATGAACTTAAAAATCCTAACCAGGTTCGGTCCGAAATAGGTTCACTTACTCTACGGAGAAGTGGAATGGCGCGCCTGATTGTGGAAATTATTCACACTGGCTCCTGGCTCTGTTTCAGGAGCTGGATGACGTGTTCGGTGACGACGCGGAGCGAGTCACCACTGCCGACGACCTCCGGCACCTGCAGTACCTGGAGCGGGTGATCAAGGAGACGATGCGGATGTTCCCCAGCATCCCCCAGTACGGCCGCACCATCACGTCGGACATTACTCTGCCCTCGGGCCGCAAGGTAACTCCAAAGACCAGCCAAACATGTCCTCGGAAAGGCTTCTTGAAAAATCGCTTGTCTTCTA
>CABIKL010001095.1:0-17002 GCA_902196195.1 Aptinothrips rufus | reverse complement strand
GGCCCCCCCCCCCCCCCCCCCCCCGTTTTGTGTCTATATAGTTTATGAACAGCCCCTAACGAGGCGAAGAGATTGCTAGCGTAACCCACCCAGGACTCTCAGGTTCAGCTGGAAAAAGGGCCGGAACAGGTCCTTGCAGCCGGAGGACAGGTGCGGGTCTCCCAGCTGCTCGCGCAAGGCTGCGAACTGGTCGGGCCGCTGCACCTCCAGGGCCATGGAGGAGCCGTGCAGGCGGGCCAGGCTGCGCAGCGCGAGGCGGCAGTGCGCTACATCCATGGCCAGTCGGCGGTCAGCTAGTCTGAAGCCCAGCGGCCGAAGATCTTGCAGCGCAAGTACCATGGGCAATGAATCCCGCGAAGACATCCCGTAGCATCTACGCACAGGGAAGAAGGAAACGCAACATTGTGAATAATTCATAACGTTTGTCCATTTGGCATCCACCCCAAAAGATTTCTCATCTTTTAAACAAGTCTTCTCCCGGGACTGGTATTCTCTATCTCTCAATGTACTTCTTCATACCCTTAGTGTCGATAAACTCAAATTTCGATTCGATCTAATCTGAGATTTTAATGATTCATTTCATTGGAGAAAAGTTTTCAAAAGTCATTCGATTTGGAAACAAACGAAGTAAGATGACTTCATCCGATTCAATTCGATAAGTTGACAAACTGATCCCCCATACCATCACCCATCACAAAAAAAAACGCCATATCTGTCATTCTATTCTGAAGGCCCCTCCCTATGATTGTGCGTGTAGCACTGGAACTCGAACTCTTTACAGGCCTTCAGTGGCGAGCGACTGCGGAGCGGACTCACCACTGATGTGCAATGTGCAATGAGTGGGTCGATCTAGACCCGATCTTGCTCGCTGTCTCAAACACTTCCCACATTGGCCGCACACGCACACGGGTTTGACTCATTCATCTGGCTCAACCTTATCACGACCCGCTCGTTTGACGTCACTCAAAGTCATACTCAGACTCACCTTGGCCAGGGCAGGCTGTCCTTCATCCCTGCCACGTCTTCCAGCACGGGGAGCACGCTGCTGTACATGTACATCTCGCCGATGAAGATGGCCGTCAGGAAGCCCTCTGGTGGGCTGTTCGCCAGCGTCGTCTTGCACATCATGGTCAGTGGTCCTTCGCCCTCTACAGCATCCTGCATGGGCAAGTGACGTCGCAGAGCACTCATTACTGCACTGCAGTTTGTCGACAGTAGAGTACAGTATTCGATCTTGACCCATCCCTTTAGGCCTCCCCCCCCCCCCTTAAAATTAAGCTGGAAAGCTGAAAATCGTTGGGCACGTCTTTTGATGATATTACATTGGGTTCTCAAGCGCTAGGCTGTATCTTGACGCGTTCGGCAGTTATCGAGCGTACAGACAGACAGAAACAAGTTTTAACCTCCGCCGATCCACGGGCTTCGTTAAACGCTCAGCCAATTAGAACATTGTATACAAAGAACCAAGGTCCATGGACTAGCAAACTTAGAAACCCAGGACAAGAACATGTTCTGTAGTTTCATTTTAAAGTAGTTAGAGCGAGCTTGGCGTCACGGTTAAGTGTGCCTTTTTTGATATTAATCAATTCATGTCAGTATTCTAAACAACTTTTGTTTCTAGGTGAAAGGGCCCTTTCTGAGTCCGTTTTCGAGAAAAACGCACGCACAAGTATTGAATTTAACATGGGCTCTTCAAGTGCTATACATCTGGAACATGTGATACAAATGCTCCTTTCCAGTTGGAGAAACAAAACGTGAAGATGTCCCATATCAAACAATTTTTATAAATAGTGCCTGGTTTATATTTAATCATAAAGAAATCATGTCTAACAAATTTGTAAAGTGTTTTGAGTGACAATATGCATCATGGTCTCAGTCAAAGATTTTGTTATTTTATTTGTACATATGTTATTCTTGTGTTCAGATCTAAAAGCAAGTGATTTGATTTTCTTTAAAAAGTTGTTTGAAGATCCTCTTCACCTGATCATTTAAGATTGTTTAGAATATTAGTCTTCAGTTCTGCTGTGTGCAATATAGTAGCCAATTGTCCTTCCTTTTAGATAACTTTCATTGTATGTAAGACATGCATAATATTGTGCACCTCTAAGCTTTCTTTTCAGCAACAAAAGAATAAATTGTAATTATATGACCTGCTTTAATTCTGTGTGTTCATTCTTATGACCCTTTCCAAAAACTGAATGGTCGCAACAGTTTGACTTCATCATGCGTTTTAAAAAATAAAACTGAAATCACTTTGTGAGGTTGTTGAAAGTTCACACGATTGAGTATCCAAATACATTTATTTTATTCACAGAAAATATTTCATAAGTTGCAGAGAATACAATAGTCTTCAATACATATTATTCATCTAGAACTGGCATCTGGGGATCAGAATTTGCATCCTTCAGTCCTGACATTGGAGTGTCTGCTAACATTCCATCCTGTTCTATAACTATAGTATGTTTATTTTGAAGAACAATATCCTCACTTATCTCCTGCAAACAAAGAAAATTTGTAAAACCAAGTTTCTTAATAACCAGAGTAGAAATAATTTTTTTTAGTACCTACCATAAGGTCAGGTTCACCAATTACGCAGTCCACATCCTGCTGAATCAGCACCATGTGTTGCACCTCCTCACACTGCGAAGCATTGCTATCATCTTGAGAGACAAGAATGTCTATTCTACTTGCTTCATCCTGTGGAAAAGGTTCAATCACCTCATCCCGCCAATTTTTAATGACGGTCACATGCATGTCACTTAATACACCATCAACTCCTCTCATTATTTTTGATTCTGTGTGAGACTTTTCATGCTGAGAGCATGAACCCTTTTGGGTAAACCGTCTACCACAAAATTTACAAGCATAGGGCTTTTCACCTGTATGTATCCGAACATGAGTGACTAGAGTTTTCTTCCTTTTAAACGTTGCAGAACAAAAATTGCATGAGAACATTCGAGAATCTGAGTGAGTGACAAGATGAAGACGCAGACTGGCAGCAGTTATAAATCCCATTGAACAGAGACGACATTTGTAGGGTTTTTCGCCTGTGTGCTTCATACGGTGGATTTTTAAACTTATCCTTGTCTTAAAGCCTTCAGGACAGATATCACACTTGAATGGACGCTCTCCTGTATGGGTAAACATGTGATATTCTAAAGCAAACTTTGTGGAATAGATATTAGAGCACTCTTCACACCGGAATTGTGTGTTACCACTGTGTACAAGCATGTGCCGTTCATAATTTTTCTTGCTGTAAACCTGCACAAAATGAAGAAAAGAATACAGTGTTACAGCACTCTAAGGAGCTGACTGTGTATCATGTATTAAAGCGTATCAAACTTGAAATACTAAAAGCTGTCATTTCTCAAATTGACCACGAACTCTATTACACTGATGCAAGCTCGAAAAACAGAAGGCTGAGTCTAAATCAATCGGGATAGAGCATCTGAGCTTACCTCTTTGCCACATTCCGGGCAAATGTAGGCCCCACCGTCCACCTGACCAGCTTTCTTAGCAGCTTCAATTTCTGCTGCAGTATGAGACTCTTGTCTGTGCTGGGACAGTTCCACCACCCGATCAAATTTCATGTCGCATACTTTGCAAGAAAATCGTTCATCCCTAGATGTCTGTAAAATAATAATGAAACTCAATGCTTGAGCAAAATCTGAACACTTCTTACAAGTTTAAGAGCTAATCCAATTATTAAACTAATTTCTGCAGTATTTTTATTCTAGATAAGACTTAAGTAATTTAAATTTGAAATACATTCTAAGTAGAATATCTTAAGAGTACTACATACATTTTCATTAGAAAGAAGTGCTTGCTGTGAATCCCTTTCTTCTTTACTATGCATAGCACGGTGACAGTATAATTCTTCCCTGGACGAGAATTTCTCTTTACATATTCTAAGAAAAGAGAAAAATTTATTATAATGTAAAGAGACCAAATTAAATAAATTTGACCCAGTGGCCCAGTAGCCATGGGTAACTTTAGATACCTGCACTGCACTTTGCTTTCTCCACAAATACCCTCATGACGCCGCAAGTTGGAGGGACGATTAAATGTTTGGCCACATAAGGAGCAAACATAGGGCTTTTTCCCCTCATGTGCCGCCATGTGTAAACGAAAACCACAGTCAGTAGAAAATCTTTTTCCACATTGCACACACATATATGGCCTTTCCCCTGTATGTGTTCGCATGTGAATTTTCATTCTGGATCTAAAACAAAGACACAATGAAAGGCACTGAACACACGTAGATGAAATGAAACGAGTATACACACAAGGAAAAAAAAAATTACCTTAATCTGAAGCTTTTAGGGCAATGGGTACACTGGAAGGATGGTTTATTTTCATGCTTATTCATATGTGTTTGAAGATTTAGTTCAGAGCGGAAATGCGCCCCACATACATGACATTTTACAGAGTTTGTGTGAGACATCAGATGTTCACGAAAAAGTTTCACTTCTGTAAATACTTTTGGACATGAAAGACAACACAGAGGTTTTGTTGAGGGCATGGTTTTGGGAAGAAAGATAGAGTGACACAAATGGTCCTTAAGCCACAATTCACTCTGGAAAGATTGCCTGCATCTTGAGCACACAAGTGGTTCTGAACTAGAAAATGATATACCAACTCGTTCCTTGTGTCTTTGATTGCAATGGTCAACTAAGCCAATTCTTGACTTTGCTTTCATTCCACAGAACCCACATCGCCAATGAACCTGAGAAGAAAAAAAAAAGGAAGATTGAGGTTTTAAAAAATCTGACATAAAGAAAGAGATTTACCATACAGTTTCTTACATCAGTTGTTCCCCCTTTTTTGCCTACAGGGTTACTGTTTCTCCTTCCACTGCTCGATTCTCGTGTAGTACGTTTCCGGTGTGCAGTTTCCTTACTGCAAACTTTATCAGTCTGCTTTGAGGTAACTTTCTCACGATGTAAATCATTCAAATATGTAATCTCAGTAACCTTCTCACTGTGCAAACATTCATTTGAAGTGCTTTTGTCTTGAATTTGGGGAATTTCCATTGATGCCTCTAATGCTGAGGAATTAAGTGACTCTCTTGTTGCAACAGAATGAAGCCTCAAATGTTCATTGTACTTGTCTCTCTGATCAGCACTGTAGATGAAATCACAGTCATTGCACTTCAATAATTTTCCTGGAGAAATTTATTTTTGTATGAGTTTTAAGTTAAGTCAACAAGCAAGATGCAAACTGTTCTGTACTTTTGAGATATGGAAATAAATTCACCTGGATGAGACTTCATTTGGTGGAGCAATAGCAAATATGCATCACTATCAGTTAAGTTGCAGTACAGACACCGATACAGTTTTTTGTCCATAGTGCTTCTGCTAGAAGAGGAAATGATGTCTTCCTCATATATTCTGGTCAATTCCAATTGATTGTTCGCTTCCAACTTGGTTTCCGCGTCCTCCTTGGTTTCAACTTTTTCACTTTAGAAGAAAAAGGCAAATTCACAATCAATACAGAAAGTACACTGAGGAGCATTATATATGGAGAGCATCATTGAGTTCTTACCCGTCTAACTGAGATTCAAGTGATGGTGTGGTTTCACTGACATCAGTTGTTTGTGCTTCAAAATTATTTATCTGCACAAATTTTAATGAATAAAAGTTTTCACATGCACTTCAGAACACACAAGGGCACAAATATAATTCACACAATTTTAAATGTTAAAAAGATATGGACATATGAAGGAAGAAACTGACTGCATCATCAACAGTAACTTACTTGAGCAATACCTAAGCCAACATCTTGTAGCATAAGCCGCATTTTTTCATCTGCTCTCACGCATAATTCCACTAGTGTATGAATAGATGTTAGTGTTTCAAGGCATGGAGAGCATACTGACACTGGAAGTAGATCGTTGGGAGTTACCTACAAAACATCGGTGTCAGCAAACTTTACCTATATTGCAAAAATAGAGGCATTCAAGCATTATCTCCTTACCAGAATTGGTAGATGATTGTTAATGAGATCAACAATTCCTTTGCTTTGACCAGCATCATCAAAAATAGACGTCAGCTCATTTTCTGAGGATGAACACACCCTGCACATTCCCTCTAAACGCTGTTCGTCGCTGAATGTATAATCAACACATTCATCGTCTAGAGTAAATGCAAATGAAGACGCTTGGTCCATTTTACAATTTTAAGATCTAAAAAAAGAAAAGGATGAATAAGACACACACAGCACTGCATACATACTAAATTATGTTTGAGCCATCTTTAACTAAAATTAGAGTCAGAAGGAATTCAATAATCCATACAAAGCGCATGTAAATGGTCAATGTTGACATTTCCATTGATAGGAATAATCAAATAAAACTAATTGTAATCGTAAATTGAGAGATTCTTTAGCATCAAGATATTTGTTGTTGATGATACTAACCTTAAGCCACTGTCCACTATTTATTTACCTCGACCACTCGACCATTGATTAATGAACTGCAAATAAGTTGTTGAAAGAAGGCTTCACAGGTTTACCGGCATTGGCGTAAGAAGTAGAAAAATATTGCTGAAAAGAAGAAAATATCGAAATGCCACATTTGCTAATAACTACGCCTCACGAATATAAAATAAAGTTCTGCAAAATATTATGTCTCATACAAGCTTATGGAATTAAATTTTGCTCCGTTGTGTTTGCCATACTGCTGCTCGTTTGCTCGTTTCAACGTGCGGCGCGGTCCACGTTGCGACTTCTAGCATGTGTGTACCCCATGTATCTTCGTATTCCTATTTTCCGCGACGTTTGGAAATTTTAAGTACTCCTTGATGCGTCGAATACGCATGTGGAATGTGCTCAAGAACTTATGATCGGATGAAAATATATGAGAGCTTTAACAGGATTAAAAAAAAAAATAAAAAAAATTGAGCTGCATTAATAAGTTGGTTTTACTTTATAACAAAAAAAAAAAAAAACTCCTTGCAACTAGGAAACTTAAAAAGGGTATAGAACATCAGTCCCGAGTCAGTCCCAAGCACTACTGGAATAAATCAAAACATATGTCCAAATTTTATGAGCACATGGCAAATCTATTATTTTCCAAAGCTGTTCATTGACTTCATAGTTTGTTCTAGAAAAAGCAACCGGAAGAAAATATTTTACGGCTGGATGCAATAAAACGAATAAACACAATTTAGGATGGAAAATTTCTTACAGCTTTAAATTAAAATCATTGACACAAACCAGTATCAGAATTCAGATTCTAGAAAGTTTATTTCTTAAGCATATACTACAATCAACAAATAAATTTTGTAGTTCCTCAAAACTATTAAAAACCCAGAATGTCAACATTGCTTTCAGCACAACAAATTTGTAGATCTTTACTTAACACCTAATGATTTAACTTGAGTAAAATTTCATGAGATGCCTAATGTTTTCCGTACAATTCTTTCTGCTATCCTATTGAATTCGGCACGATCTTCTCTCCACATCTTCGCGGCATCCACATTTGCTCCACTTTCATCATTGGGTTCTGTAATTAAAAAAAAATTATGTCAGAATAGGACGCAACTGAATAAAAGCAAACTAGAACAGTAAAAATTTCTACAAAACCAGACTAATGGATTCAAAAGACAAAAGCTCAGTTGTCAAACTGTACCTGCTAGCATGCTCACAACAGAAAGCAAAATTTTCTCAACACTTTGAACTGGGCTCCACCGTTCAGCACTTGATTCGTATCCCATAGGATCATCTCCAGGTGCATGTAGGATTGATATGCAAACTCGCCCATCTGCATAAACTAAAGAGAAAAACAGCTTCGTTGATTTTTTCTATTATAAAATGAAAAGGAAGAGTTCATCGGAAAAGAATATCATAGTGTAAGGCTTTTCAAATTACATACTTTAAAAGATTGAATGGAACTTACTGTTGGGATGAAACATTTCACAAGTAAACTGCATCTTAGGTGGGCTTAGAGGGTAGTCAGAAGGAAATACGAGTTTCGCAGGGAACACACCACCTTCAAAGCAAGTTCCTTCTGGTCCTCTGCAGAGCAAAACAGAACAAAGCAGTAAGTACATGAACGATTCACAAGTTCAATACTCTCAAAACACATGACACTAAAAGATACTCACGTGATAAGAGCCTCCCACTCAAAGAAATTTTCCTCATTGATTGGGCCAGCTATAATTCCTTCAGGCGGATTTAGGGTCAATTCTGAAATGCATCAAAACAATGTGTTGACAACTCAAATCACCATAACCTTACGCTACAATCTGTAAAATACCTAGTCATTTACGTTTATATTCTGCCATGAGTCGACGAAGAGCTGAACCTGCCATTGCGAAACAAAAAACCGCCTGAAGGCGAGAACTGAGCTTCAGATAACTACTTTCGACTTTCTAATGCTGCTGATGCTCCAAAATTTGGCTTGCCGCTGATGTTGTGATGTGACTGCTCACGCTGCCCCCGCCCTCCCCCTACTCCTTCCGCGACTCAGCGATTGTTGCCACATCACTTTATTTTCATCAATATGATTATTAATTAAGTAAAATATGTATTGCGGACATTTCATTTTGCTTCCCGTGTCAAGAAAATTTCATATCTTTACTTATGTACGGTATTATTTGCAGAACCTATGTTAATTTTTTTTTTGTTCGTTGGTAAAAGTTGTTTGTGTCACGTAACTTGTTCATAGCCTTGAATGCATTGTGATTCGCGGCTCGCGGTGTTAGTCATAACACTATTTACTTTTAAGTTTTCAATTTTAACTTCATCGATTTCAATTGAAAATCATACAATGTTTCGTCATGTGGATAATTTTATGTGAACCTCCATCATCTCTGATATTTAATTACCACATCAACCTCAAAGGTGATGACTTTTCTAATAATTATGATTTAAGCCTATGCCAATTAATTCCTGAATATTTTTCCTTTTTGATTTAGTGTACGTTTTTACTAATACTAGTTAATCATGGAACAAATCATCCCCAGATGTTCAAATTCTGCATTTTCCAGAAATTTTAGTCAGACGTTGTTTAACTTTTCACCTTTGTTCTTTGAGAGAAGTACATGAGGCCTCTTGGACTAATTGTTTCAGAAATTAGAAATGACCATTTAGTGAGTGTGTGTATCACCTATTTTCTTTGTTCTTCAGATGGACGACTCCTCTCCTTCAACAAACTTAAGCCCACCAATACCTGTACGACAATCTCCCGCTAAGAAACCCATTCCGTTACCACGTTTTAAGAAACGAAGAGAAAGCCTAGATAAATCTAATTCTCAGACAAGCAATCAATACAGCAACACTGATTCACATGAAGGGTCTCCTAAGCAGTCCGTCACTCAAATGCTCAAAGACGAATTTAAGTCTGCCTCAGATAATGTGCAGGAAAGAGGAAAACATGTCATGGAAAGCACTCGGCGTTTGGCACGTAATATGATCCCCAAAAGATTTACCACCCAGCAAGAGTATAGTGGAAGGGATAATCCTCTAATGTCAGGTTCTCTGACTGACCGCTGTCAATCTCTTCCCTCTGATGACATATTTCAGTCCATTTCTTTTGATTCTCCTCTCACTCCATCATCTGAAATTAAACTGACCTTCGATGACAGCGATGCCAAAAGTAGTATATCAGAGTTAGCAGATAACCATGTTGAGTACTATCCCCCTCCTCTATACCCTCCTCCCCCACCTCCTGATGAAACGCTGTATGATGAAGTATCGTCCATGAAATCTAGCCATTCAGGAAGTCAGAGAGACCAAAACTGTGCAAGTGATGCGGACTCTTACCAAGATATTGATGGCATTTATGAGGAATTGTCTAATACTCGTAGTCAGGACATCAGATTATGTGAAGATCAAGACCCTCATTGTGCAGCGTTTAATACATTCCAATGCAGTGATTCTGAAGCAGCTTCGCTCCCTCTTCCAAACAAACAAGTTAAGAGGTTTCTGAGGTCGGACTCCTGGACATTTTATGATTCTGTGAGTTGCTCCCAAGGAGAAAGTAGTGTTGGGGAATCTGTTGACAATATTTATAATGAGGATCCAGTACTGATGGCCTCTGCTTCAAGAAAGGCTACTGGCGGCTCGTCTCCTTCCTTATGTAGTGAGCTAGAAGCCTTGGCTGTTGCAACGGATGAGACAGCATCGAGTGGAAGTTGCAGCCTGGGTTCACCAGCTGGTAGTGCTGGAACACCTGGTTCAAGTGGAAGTTACAATTCTGCCAAAAGCAGTTCTGCACTTGATAATGCACCTAAAAATTTGCGAGTGGAGATGAGGAAGAAAAATGATCTCTCAGGTCACAAGTTGCCTTCTAAATCAGTGATTTTTGAGTTTGACCCTCTGTATGAAAATGTTCCAACTGCAGAGTGCTTAGCAAACAGTAGTCTCACTGAACATGATCTTATGATATTAGCCGGATTTTCTCCCGCGAAAGAATCAAAAACTTCCAACTATGGTAAAGTTAACCTGAATGTCAAAGATGGTAGAAGTATAGTAAGAGTTGAAGAAGAACGCACTTCAGTTAGACCTCCAACACCTCCTGCACGATTTGATTCAATGTCCGTCGCCTCAACAGAGATATCTGATGTTCAGCATGAGGAAAGAGCTATTGATGTCCCTGATGATGTTGCTTCTACTTCTGCCTCCTCTAAAGTATCTGCCATTCAAACAGATTCAGAATTGAATACTAGCCGATTTTCATTACTTAGGCAACATTGGCCTAGCATGAAAAGAGCTATCAAATCAGCATACCACAGAGACAGCAAAGTCTTGCCATCAGAGGTATCTACACTCTCGAATTTTCATGAAATCATTGGTTTATGTAAATCACTTGAAACTTGTCATCATTATTTATTGTTCTCCTGTAGGTTGACCCAACATCAGATAAAGCCCCAACAACTGCATTTTATGCCAATTTGCCATTCAACAAACCTTTGGAGAGACCAGCCTTAGAGCCAATGCTGGCTGTACAATACAGTGGTCATGTTTATCGTGGCAGCAGTGGTTCTAAAGATCTGACATTGCGCTGGTGTCATCTTGCTGAGAGTCAGTTGGTATGCACTTCTGATAAAAGTGGCACTGGAAGTAAAGAAACTATCTTCTTAGAATCAATTTTAAGTATACAACTATTACTTGAGCACCGCTCTGGGTAAGTATTGACAACTGAATAAAAGGTACTATTGTCTTATTTTTTTAACATAATTTCTTTAACTTGTTTGATCTTTGCTCTCAGGGCTGAGGGAGAAGAGCTGCATTGCTTTGAGTTAAGTTTAGTGGGCAGAAACCGTAATCAGGTGTTGGGTGTCGCTGCATCTCTGGAACGACGAGTGTGGATGCAGAAAATTTTGGAAAACTTTACCACTGCTTTCCCAACTCGTATTGCCTCAGATTACTCAAGATTTGGATGGTGCTTTTTTAAGGTTTGTGTGTATTTAATGTATTCTGTGGTTGGTGCAATGATTCGTTTAAAAATACTTATGTTTTCCTGATACTGGCTCAATGTCTTCTCTGCAGGAAGGTATTGGAGGATCTTGGATGCCAGCCTGGTTGCTTCTTCATAAAAGAACTTTAATGTATTGTGTTCCCAAGGGTAGCATCCATGAAGCTGATCTGAGAAGAGCACGTTCAATTGTCATTCAGGAGCCTCACTCTGTATCTCCTTTGATTTTAATTGACTTCCCCAAATTATCACTTTATATACGAACTGAAAGAACAACTGAAACAGTTGCCTGGCGCAATGTGATCAAGTCAGCTGCCACAGAAAATGGTCCAGATCTTGATAGCCAACAACTTACCCAAGAAAATGTTCCAGTTCTTGTTGAGAAATGCATCAACTTTGTTTATGCACATGGTTAGTGATTCTTGTACTAAGTTTGAAATCTGCAGTTGTTTCCTATTTATGGCATCCAGTTTACATCACTGTACTTAATTTTGTGACCTGTTTTAAGTGGTAATGGAATTTCTAATGTTTAGGATCTCTCTCTGAGGGCATTTATCGTCGCAGTGGTGCAAACTCTAGTGTTACAAAGCTACTGACGATGTTTCGTCAAGATGCATGGGCAGTACAGCTAAGTCGTCAAGAATTTAGCGAATATGATGTGGCAAGTGTACTCAAAAGATTTTTCCGTGATTTACCAGAACCATTGCTGACTTCTAAACTCCATCCTTTACTTTGTGAGGTTTCATGTAAGTATCTAATGAATAATTTACAAAATCAATTTTTATCTTAGCAGTTATGTAATGTGGCCATCTCTGACATGACCTGTAAATGAAAAAAGTATATTCTGTAAATTATGATAGAAGGTTAAGAGATTTTCTACTAAATCAATCATTTTACATTCAATGGTATATTCTTTTTAATTTCAATTGTGTAGTGTTCCTGGTGCCTTTATGTATGATGCCAGCATTTTGATATTTCCTCCTCTCATAGGTCTTCCTGATGAAAACAAAAGATTGGAAAAATATTTAAATTTGCTGACTGAATTGCCTCCAGTCAATTCTGTTACTCTGCGACGCTTACTTGCTCATTTACATTTTATTCATGAAGAGAGTGAGCACAATCGGATGCCAGTACAGAATTTGGCAGCCATTTGGGGTCCAACACTTATGCATGTCGAAGTAAGTAGCATCATCTTAGTTCTCCAAATTTGAGGGTTGTATTGTTAATATATCTAATAAGGGCTAATAATAACTAACTTCTGTCTATCATTGCTTCACAAGGCATAAAATAGGTAAGAATTTACTGTCTTAGCACCTTACTAATTTCCACTCAAGTGTTATGTTTGAACCTTAAACAATACTTCTTGTTTTGCATATTGCAAAATTTTGTGTGAAATGGGACTTATATTTCTTTTCTTTCTATTTCTTTTTGCTTTCTAGAATGGAGATGAAATTACATGGTCCAGACAAGAATCAAAAGTCATTGTTGATTTGGTTTCAATGTTTCCTCGTCTTTATGGGGTTGATGCTGAGGAGCTTACAAGAGACAAGAGAATTCGTGAAGTATTGCAGCGTTTGCATGCAGGTCGTGTCCACCCTCAACAAGCGAAACCAACTGGAGATCTTCAAGTTTGGGTGCATATCAGCTCAAAAGATAGTGGGAAGTGTGTTCATGTCACTGTAAGTAGTTAATGTTTGGAGCACTCTTTAAACTTCTGCAAATTTAACTTGAAGAATCAAATTTACTGAAAGACCGTTGCTGTTTCTTAACCAGGTTGGACCACAGAAATTGTGTACTGAAGTGTGTGCTGAGTTAGCATCACATCTCTCATTACATGCTCATCAAGTGACCTTGTGTGAAGTTGTGCTTGGGGGTGCTCTGAAGCGATATCTTCACCATTCAGAGAAAGTTCTAGATGCAGTTTTGAGATGGGGATATTGGGATGAAACTGATAGAGCTCAAAATTTTCTTGTTCTCATCCCAAATACGGTTTTTCAAGAGCTCCAGTCTGTGGTGAGTTTGAAAATGTTTCATTTGTACAATTGTACGTAGATATGCACTTCATTCCTTTGCATACTAAACAGACGTATCTTTCTTTCTTTTCCAAACAGGTCACTCCTCCTATCACCATGTCTGGAGAACTTCGATTTGCTGATCAAAAAACAAAATCATTTAAAACATATCCATTTGAATTCAGCCAAGCAAAGCTTTGCTACTATAAAGATAAGAGGGTAAGCTCTTACTTTCATTTATCCCTTAACATTTTTATGTATTAAATATTGCATGTCCATCATACATGGCGGTCACAATCATCCTAACTTAATCTCTCCTCAGGGTGCAACTAAACTTGGAGAATGGCCCATAGAGGATATTGTTTGGTATGAGGGATTTGAACCGAAGAGGAACCCTAACTCCAGGTACATTTTAAATTCTGGGTACGTCTTCTATGCAAATTTCTGTATTTGTTTGATATACTGCTGAAAGTTTTGTTTCTTTTAGATGGGCTTTGACTTTCATTAGCAAGAACAGCAAGCATAAAAGAAGCAAAGAATGTCCATTTTTTGGCTGCACCATAGCTGGTACTTGCAAGGAAGATCAAAATAAATGGATGGCGGCTTTGCTCTCAGGAGAGTATCCTCAAGGACTTCTGCCACCTCCCATTCAGATCAATCTCTTAGAGTAGTTAGCGATACTTTAAACTTTCTCTCAATATATAGTTAGTTACCATCCCTCCTTGTTCATGTGTATCTTATGTCTTGTCATCCTGTTGCTTGATGTGGTAATCTGTATTTTTATTTTATGACTAATGTGATATGTTGCTTGCCATTTTCTTCCCTTTTTTTGTATTCTTTATGATATTAGGTGAAAACTACCACAGATGACAAGCAATTCCTAGTTCCTACATCGGTTTTATATACTCACTCACATGGATACATGTCTTATTATTTTGTATTCCGGTACTGTAGATCACGTTGCAGTATTAGTTTGATGTCTTCTTAGTTTTGAATGGTATTGAATGAAGTGTTTTTTTATAAAAATTAGAATTGTTTCAGAACATTGTAAAGAGCAATTGAACTATGTTATTCAATACTTTCACTATTTCAATTTTGAGATTGATGAATTTTTCTTTATCTGACATATAGAGTGGTTTCAGGCATTGCTGAGGTTCAAAACGGAAATTTTTTAGAACTTGACTTACATTTTTGTACTTATTATCATCATAGCGCATTGTTCTTATACAACATTTGTTTATAGTTCTTACTTTACTTTTGATAGAAGTGTTTGCATTTTTTTAATCTATTACATTCCTATCTGATGCAAGGAATCAAATGTGGACAGAAAAGTTTATCCCTTATTTGTCGGTGATTTTAAACATTTTTCTTCTTGGTGTGTATTGTTCTTTCTGAAAATGAAATAACAAATTAGGGTACCAGAATTCTGCGAATGTGGGAAAATGGAATAAGGAATAGGGGTGACTGATGGTTGCACATTTAGCAGCTGCATCCTGAAACTTGATATATATGATGTCCATGTTTCACTCTCCTGCTGTTCAGTCTGGTTGAATGATCTGTATGGATTTTGTCTTTATTGTTCATTGCAAGTTCAACAAAGAAGGTGATCTGAATAAGTTAAACTTAATCTAATGCCTGTGACTTGACTAAATTAAATTGTCTGCAAATTTTTTTTCTTGTCGTCTTGTTAGCAGCCAGGAAAGGTTAAAATTTAAGGACTTGATGGGCAAGCAATCTATTGCTTTAAATATTGTACATGTTTGTGTAGAGCTACAGGTATTGCTTGTACCACATTTTTTAAAAATATAGAGATCCTTGTTCAAGCCAGAACTTTTGAAAAGAAGTAAAATAATAATTGTTACGCTTTCAGTCATGGTACTTGTTTAATACCTGGTGTATTCAGGATTAGCAAACCCATTTTAGTTGTTTTCATTTGATGCTTCAGCTTTCAGCTTTATGTGAGAGCAATTCTTCCATGGCCATTGTATTTAAATGATGAAGATTCCAGTATTCTTCGTAAGGCCTGTCAGAAATTTTCTGTTTGAAAACATAAGAAATCAATTTTGGTCTCATCTTTCTTTTTGCAAATTTGATCTCTTGATGCCATTTTTATTTTTCTTAATATTTTGCTTTTTTCTTGCCATGAGATGCCATAAAAAATGCTTGCCTTTACTGTTTGCTATCGCACCCGCGCTTATGTAGCTGCACGTATGGGTTTTTGGACATGCTTCATGTTTTAACAAGATTTTTATTTAAATAACTAAGAACTGAAACATTCTTAAATTTTTTAAATGTGTTTTATTGTGTGTTCCTTCTTTTGAAGGAATAAATGGATGAATTATGTTTTATGGCACACCAAATATTAATGCCAATATTTTCGCTTGTTTCTGATTTGCGCACTGTAAGTGTAAAGTTGGAAATGGGAATTCTTATATTACCTGTTGAATTTTGATTAAAGAGTCGAAACCTCAATTGTAAGACATATGCTTTAAAACAGAGTTTATTATTGTATCATGGTACGTTATTTTATTTTAAATATTTTATGTATGCATTGACTTCTGTGGCTAGTCACAAATTATAGAAATAAAATTTTATAAATGAATCAGTTATTTTGTTGTGTCTAGGGTCTATCTTTACCCCTTTCTTTATACTCGCGTTGAAAGGGAAGGGGGAGGAACTATAAGACATTCACGCGGGAGTCGAAGCACTTGGTGGAAAGAAAGGCCCAATATAAAATGGGCAAAGGCCATTTTCAAATTGGTATCAAATCAGTTCCTTGGCGAGTGAAGGAAGAAAGCCCTTGAAGAATTCAGTAGGAACCGGTGTGGCCACACACGGACGAGAGGGAAGGCAAGGACACTTCACTCTGACGTATATTCGTGATGTCCAGGACGTTACAAAATCTTCCCGCCGGTCTCTTGATGTTACGGACGCAAGTATGTACTGGAATAAAATTGTTTTGCTGTACTGACATTTAATCGTTGCTGATCACATTTTATTCTATTAATTTTTCACGACTATAAAGTTAAGTTCACATAGAGCTGCAAAGACGTCATAATTGTCCGTATGTTTGCAAGTAACCGTGGATAATCAGAGTCTTGATCAGAGTAGTAAAAGTCTGCGACTCGCATGTGACACACGTAGTTTCCTGCAGGCCATGAGATTTGAATTTTCAGAAAGTGAAAGTTGCGGGTTTCATCTCTCGCAGTGACTGAATGATGAATACGTATTGCTGAAAATATGTATCACAACGACTGAAGTATATTTCTACTAAACTATAGTCATAATGTCTAGACATTCTTGTCACTTCGATTCTATTGTCCGAACCGACCCGAACACATACATAACTGTTCGTTTAACCGGCTAACAACTGCAACTGCTACTCGTGTTTTAGCACCTGTCCTGAGTTTGACATTGTTTATTCTTCTGGGAATATCTGGACTCTGGTCTCTTTTATTCGAATGGTGCATGGAATAGGGACAAGATAAATTTGAATGTCATAATATTCCGAAACCGTAGCCCGCCGTTCTCTTGCCGTCACCAGGACGTCACGTTGACGTTTACCTGACGT
>CABIKL010001094.1:0-17010 GCA_902196195.1 Aptinothrips rufus | reverse complement strand
GAGTTGACTAAATGCCACATCCTATCTACAAAGCATGGGAAGGTAGCCAAAGTAGTACCAGTGGGGGATAATTGGGAAGTGGCCTAAAATCGGTCACACAGTATGGGTCTGGTTTCTTTGTGCGCTTGTTGTGTTTTAATGAAAGGAGAGACATTTTTCTAGGCCTTCATTACAAAATAGATATTGCTGCAAATTAAAAATACTTCTTTAATTCAATTGTGTTTTTAAAATGTGTTTGTTTCTTCTTTCTTTCTTTCTTTCTCTGTTTTCAATCTCAAAGAGCACTGTTTGTTTCCAGAAATTCCCCTCTTCCATGTTTTAAACGCACGTATCACCTTTGGTAATATTTACGGAATGGATCAACCTGTTTGTGGTGTGACATTTATAGATGAAGACACATGGAAAGGCTGTGTCGTAGACGACTCAGTTTTCAATGCCCCTCCAAATTATGTGAAAAGAGGTAAGTTAAAACCATTCTGTGCTCCTGAAAGTTTTGAAATAAAATTAGCTTATATCTGTCTGTTTTTGTTTCTAGGTTCTGCTGCCAGAAGGCAGCATAATCTGGAGGAAGAGGACGAGCTACTTCAGTTTGCCATTCAGCAGTCAATTCTCGGATCAGGAAATGAAAGAGATGAGGTACTTTTTAAAACCTTCTCGGTTTTCTCTGCATTGTGTGATTATGAAAATAACAAATGTACATTTGATTGAAAATTTTTAGGTGGATATATGGGAAGCTTTGCGAGCACCGCCCCCACAAAGACCTGCAACGCCTATGCTAATTGGTGAGGAAGAACGACAGCTTCAAAGGTATGCATGAAGATAAACCATGATACTTTTTGTTTAAAGAAATTGTCCCCTGATATTTTGTTCTTGCTCAAAAATTTTAATTATGGCTAAGTGTACATTTTTTGTTTGTTTTATTTCCATTTTTAAAATGCTTGCTGCTAGGCTGCATGTCTTCCGCCCACATTCCAGATGACATTTTGTATTTCCCCTGCACATCTTTTTTTGTGCAAATGGAATTTTCCCCATTGCTCTGCCCTTTTCTTCCGTTACTGCTCATCCTATAATACTGAAAGTGACTCTTATTGCTAGCCCTGACTGTCCCACTTATCCTCCCTTAGGGCAATCCAAGCCAGCCTTTCAGAGGACGGCGCGAGAATTGACTTCAACAAGGATAACATTCAGCCAGCAGAAGAATCTGCTAGCATTCACGCCAACGATTCAGATCTTGAAGCAGCAATTGCCCTGAGTAGGATCCAAGAGGAAGAGGAAGAGCGCAGACGCAGGGAGGAGGAAGAAATGCTGCAGGAGGTTCTTAGACTTTCTGTGATGGATAAGTAAAATCGACTTGTCATTGTGACTTTTGTGATCTTCTGAGTGAAATGTGATGGAAAAAAAATATCAAAGTTAAAAGTTAGTATTTCAATTCAGATTGGAATTATGGTGGCAGATCTCAAATTCCCAAAATGAGGTAGTGAGTTTTTTTTAAAAGTCATTATTATTTTTCCCACCATGCAGAACTTCTTTTCTACTTTAAGCTCTGTGCATGCAAGTGCACCAATGTAAGGTGATTCTATGTAGGGATTTTTTGGATTTACAAAAGTAGACTTTTTCATACAAAGCATGTAAAACATGCAAGATGCTACAGAGTGAAAATGAATGGTTTGAGCTGGCAACTCTTACATGGTCAAGTTATTTACCTGCCATATTTAATACTTTGTTTTCCTTTAGCAACCAGTAATGGTGTCATATCAACCTGAGACACCTGCATGAGCAGCTGCATTCATCCTTTCGTTTTATTATTTAATTCAGCTTTATAAAATATTGGGGAATTTGAATTCGAGTCAAATTAAGATCTGTCTGTTTTGACTTAATATTATTCTAACACTCTTCTGTTTTATTTCAAATCACAAAAATTATCTCAACGTGGTTAAGCTTTGACCCACTGCTCACTCAATTCTTCCAATTTTCTTTAAAAGCTTTAAAAGCCTTGCCATTTATTGTTGAGGTTTGCACCTAATAAATTTATTGTCTCAGTCAGACAGTGTAACTGTGAATGTTGTCCCACCGTCCTTGTACTACTTATTAAATGGAAAAATGTGAGAAAAAAATTTGCTGTTTTTCTCCGATTCTATTTTGATGCTATGTGAAATGGTGCCTAATTTTTTATTTTGAGGTATAAAATTGTTACTTTACCAAAAAGATTCTTTTTTTAAAATATCAATTTCTTCCCTGTCATGTAGCCTGACTAACAAATCAAAGGGGCCAAAGCGGGGCCCAGCATATGTTAAAGGAGAAGGGCATTAGAATGTTAAAGATAGAGAGAAAGTCCCTCTAGGCTAGAAATGTGATTAGAACTGGGCCAAGGGAATGCATGAGTGCTATTGTGATGACATATTATGCTGATTTGGTGTGTTAGTTTTTGTACCCAGAGTAATATCAGTGGCTAAAGCAGTATTCTTTATATGTTTTGCTAATTATGAATATGATTTTATTTGAAGTCCTACTCTAAAAGGGCTCTTTTTTTTCCGTTTTTGAATTTTGGCTCTGGCTTGTTACTCATTTTATGACTGAGTTTCCTTTCAAGCTCAAGAATCTTGAGAGACAAACATTTTAAACATATCTCTATTGTTCTGGTTTTACTATGTTTGTGCTGGTGATGAATATTAAGTTGTCAGTACAGTTACACATGTTGTGATGTATAATTTCTGATAAATATTGCTCAGCTGCAACAATTTTAAAAATCTGTAACAAGCAAATGGAATCATACGGTGTCCATGTAAGTCTGCCCGCACTGTTATACTCCTTCCTTTACTGAGAGGTCAACCTTGGTGTGTGCAGGTAAAGTTACGAATACGAATAACCAGTACATGAAGTTAGTAATGTCATTATCATAATTTTACAGCTGGATGTCTCACTTCATATTATCTGCAGAAATTTCTATTTAGTTTTTGCATGATTTAATGCATGAACAGAACTAATGAAGTTTTATATTAAAGGCACTCTTGGCCGCAACTGTCTGTGATCTGACCTGGTTTATTTATTTATGTTATGTTTCTACCTGACTATGTCGTAGCTGAGAATAAACTATATCTAAGATACTTTATTTTTCTTGTGTATTATTGTGACGTGCTATAAATGACTACAATCAGATAATTTCTTTGAACTAGTTTAATTAACACACATTTCAAAAACAGCATACTTCCCTGATGAATACAGTTTGATAACGCATTCTTTCAGTTCCAGTTGGCTTACATACATCTCAGAGAGAACAAAATTGAGTGAGCAATCTCATCTCACAAAACCACAACTACAATACGCAATGACTAATCCCAAATAATTGAAAAATATGTGCTCTCACATCTCCACATTTTGGCTATAGTGAAATAATACAAAAATCAGAACACAGAAAACTTTTGACATTAGTAGTTTTCTCTATGTTTATTAGGAAAGGCTATCTTCACAAGTGCTACAATTACAAAAATAAAATATTTCCAGACAAATTCAGTGCAGATCGTTTGAGACATTCTACACTGTGCTTGTCATGAGCAAAGAATTAAGTTTTGAAAATATATAACGCCCACTAGAATTCTAGTAAGAGTTCCAAGAAAAGATTCTAGTGAAGCCTCACTGGAAACAATGACAGGAAAACAATCTACTCTACTTGAAGGAATGACAATAACAATTATCAAACAACATGTTCAAAAGAAGTGAGTCTCACTCAAACAGAAAGCACACAATAGTTCAAAATAAAAAAAAGAAGGTATATATATATGTATGACATGTACTAGGCTGAAAAATCTGAGTGAATTATAAAGGAACTGTTATGAGGCACAATTGATGCCTAGCATAAAAAAAAGGAGGGAAACTGATAATAACTTCAAAGCTAACAAAATTTGCATTTGTGAAGCAAAATTAGGACAAACTGTACAAAATAAATGTAAAGAGTAAAAGCATACAGCACACAGAAACCTTCATGGGTGGAATTTTCACCTCAGCAGTAGCAGTTTGTTTCTAAAAAGTAAACACCAACAGTTATTTTTGCTGAAAAGAGGACAATATTTTATTAAACCTCAATTTACAGTGTTTCCTGAATTAAGAAAACAAGATAAGATAATTTTCAAAGCTAAATGAGTAACCATCAATTTTGGCATTGAAGACAACACAGCCAAAATAATGAATAGAGCCCAATCTCGTATTAAAAAACCCAAAATCATGTTGCCAAGCCACAGTGCTTCTCTGAAAAGGCACTGAGTTTTTAACTACCATGAACCACAAATTTTGCATGTACCTTTACTTTCTTTCTTACAAAGATTTGTATCACTGTATGAGACAGCACCTAAGAAACGTACTGCATAAGTAGGAAAAGACAATGGTTGTGTTGCATGCCCAAACCTATTTTAACAATAGTAAGATATATATTTATGTATATGAAACACAGCAATAATCCACCAAAATTTTTTTTAGCAGAATCATCATCTGCAATTGGCACACTTTTAGATACAATCACATCACTTCCATCATGAATTATTCCTTCCTGCACTTCCTTTCTTGCTCCTGAAAATTGGAAACAGTTGATCTAAGTAAAATTCAAAGATAACATGCAACAATTAAGGAATAAATTTAAATAATGTTACCTTATTAGTGAGGATGATCAAAAGACGACGGAAGATTCCAATCAGGTCAGTAAAGAGGTCCAAAGAATGTACAATAAAATCTTTGTCCCCATTACGCCTTTTCTCCATAATAAGTTGAGTATCATACAAGACAAAGCCGCACATGAGAAGCAGTCCTAAGTACACATGAGCCTGAAATGTACAAGAGGAAATATATCATTGACAAGAATTTGAATAAGGTGATACTCACAAAATATTTAGAATAAAGAAAATCGAAAATACCTGGAAGAGCAAATAAGATTGGAAAAAGATATTCATCAGGGAGAACATCAACATTGAACTGAGTACAGTCATCAGTGTTCCTCCTAGATAGAGCCATGACCCACGAGCAGCGAGCAGTGCAGAGGCAGAGAAAGACAAGAACACCACCGCAGTGCTAATGAGGGCAGTAACAATGATGCTGGGATCAATCCTGCCAACCATGCCTAGGAGAGGTCCCATGTTGCTTCCTATCAAAATACAATAAAAAATAAATGAATAAAAATCACATTGATAAAAATAAATAACTTATGTAACATTATTTTTTAAAATTACTCACCCATGCAGAATGCAACTCCAAGGAGGTATGAGAGACGAAGCTGACGGTTCTTGCCAGTGTCAGGGGTAGTCAAGAGCAGATAGAGGAGCACTAATGAACCCAGAAGTGGAAGAAGTTCATAGCCAGACAGCAATTCAGTAAACACATGAACGTAGGCTCCAGCGGCAGCTGAGATTGTTGACATAGTAAGACAGGCATAGACATTGCGTAGATGCTGTCTCACTGGCTCTTCTCTGTAATTAGAAAATAATCATAGTACAAAAGTGGGAAAGAAACAAACATCACTTAATTAAACAACAACTACATAGCATAGCAATAATTGTTTTTTAAACTGAAATTATGCTACGCCTAACCAAACTCAGAACTGAACGTTAAAATAAATGAGTAGGCAGAAATCTTCATACATTAAGTACAAATAACCCAACATGAAAAACTATGATTACACAAAATTTACAGATTTGACAGCACTGAAAAACAACAAAATATAATTAAGGTATTATTTAAGCCTGCTTCACAAATATAAATTGATAGTAAAAATGTCTGAAGAAGACAAATTTAAAACGAAACCAATGAAGGGTAAGATAAAAGCAAACAAACAGTTATAGAAGGAGTATACCCCTCGTGATAGGAAATTTCTCGAGTCTAAAGTGCACAATTGACGAAATACAAGAAAGAATCCAGCAGAAAACAGAAGTTCTGCAAACATATCCGTGAACTAACTTTTCACCATATGAACTAACTTACATATTAGTCCCAATGGACCTGATGAAAGACGCCACAGTCGGTGCCATGACGATGAATTTGCAAAGATGTCCTTCACGACAATTTTCAACAGTATCTTCGAAACGACGGTATGACGAACAACAGACCCCTGCAAGAACGATTCGTAACGATTGATCAGTTGTTCGAAAGGACAACCTTGAGCTCAAACCGTCGTACAGCACTCAAATATGTACTCACAAATCCCGAAAACGCTTCTGAATCTGAATGTTTTAGGGACACGTATGTTTTACTTTGGTCATTGACGTCACGCTCTCCAAAACACTGGAAGATTCTAGAGCGCATGCGCACACATTGCGTTTTCTGCTTTCATTCCCCCTTACCTGCCCTTACCCCTTCCCCTTCCCCACCTCAAATTCAAACGACCCCCCGGCCTCCCCCCTTCGCCCAAAGCTCCCCCGGTGTGGTCAATTGGTCAAATTTGCAATAACAATCCAAACTCGTGATTTTCGTATCTTGGCGAAAACATCGATGATTGTTCTAGCATTCAAGAAGGTGAACTGTAACAAGCTATAGGTTGAAAAAGGAAACGTCAAGGCAGGTCAAGGAAATGGTATGTAGGTATCTATCGTACTAAGAACGTACCCTCAAGCATTTTGGTGGAGTTTGGATTTGGAGCATTTTTGTTGAGAGTTCTTGTCTTTGCCTCCCAAAAGATTTGAATTATTCATCTTTTCTGGTGAACAAGGTAAGTTTTAATTCTTCCTCACCCATTGTGCATGGGATGTACGACAAATATTAAATTTCAATTTACTTTATTCCCGTTCACTACAAAGTGGATTGCCTATCTGAATCTCAAAAGCCTGAGTTTGCAGCATTTTCTGTCGTCATTCTTGCAGACTGTTTTCTTCTCTCGTGTTCCTCCACTATCCTATTTATACAAAAGATATCTTAATTTTGAGAACAGGAGATTGTTAACGGGTATAGTTGTGTCGTAAGTGTACTTTGTTTGGGCCTGATTTTGGTCTAACCCTGCTATTCGTGGGTCCTTCGAGTTTACCTTCCTAAGCTTGGAAATTTACGGTTGCAAAGTCACTCATCCTTAACTATGTTGAAGTTTACTTTTTAACGCACACTCTAAGCCACGAGGAAAGCGTCATAGCATAACTTTCGTTTTGTCAGAGTTGTACTGACATTACTTAGGGTACGTTATGGCCTATTTTAATCGGACAGTGCTGACGATTGGAGCATATTTTCTTCATAGTTGTACCAATCATTTTTTCAGTTTCAGAAGTAAACAATGTCGGGCATTGCAATTGCAAGACTTGCAGAGGAACGCAAGGCGTGGCGGAAAGACCATCCTTTTGTAAGTGTACAGTTGGGTGCAAGTACCCTGAAGTATTTTCTAATTTCATTCTTGACAATGTATGTTGGTGTCCTCCTGCAGGGGTTTGTAGCCCGTCCAGCTAAGAATCCAGATCAGTCATTAAACCTTATGGTTTGGGAGTGTGCCATTCCAGGAAAGAAAGGGGTAAGGAAATTTCAATATTAATCTTCATTATTAGAATGGAAGATCATACCATATCCAAGTTTAAGCTGGACATTGTCTGTATGGATGCACCTTTGTTGTGTTCCGAGTCGCCCCCTCATAACGTCTTGATTGCCCTCGGAAAGTTCTGCTACCCTATATGTACCAGCGCCTTCTGTGTTTTAATTGCTGCTCACCTTAATGTCTATTGCAGACTCCATGGGAAGGTGGCCAATATAAACTTCGTATGATATTCAAAGAGGATTATCCTTCCACGCCTCCAAAATGTAAATTTGAACCTCCACTATTCCATCCAAATGTTTATCCCTCAGGTATTAAACTATTCTAAACTTTGTGGTTCTTGAAAATATCAGGCCAGTAATATTTGTCAACTAATGATAATATATGCCTCATGCTTAGGTACGGTGTGCTTGTCACTGTTAGATGAAGAGAAGGACTGGAGATCGGCTATTACTATTAAGCAGATCTTACTGGGCATTCAGGATCTTCTCAATGAGCCAAATATCAAAGACCCCGCTCAGGCTGAGGCCTATACTATATACTGGTAAGTACTTGTCTATTATGTCATCTCCTGGCCTTATTCAGAGCTGTTGGTAATCTTGACGCTCAATTTACAGTCAGAATCGATTGGAATATGAGAAGAGGGTTCGTGCCCAAGCACGTGCAATGGCTCCTCAAGAGTGAAGCTCTAAAAACTCATTCATTGACTGAAAACAGACTTACGGTAAAGGCAAAGTTTTGTTTTATTAGACTTGTCCTTAAACCCTATTTGTGTGTAGTACACAACATTCTGTTTTTTTTTTTTTTTTTTACTGAAGCAATTTTATCATTTCAAGTAATGCATGTCACTGAGACTTCGAAAACCAGTATTCTTGACCAGTGAGCTGTTGTGTTCACATGGTTTTTTGTGATTCTGATGAAAGCTTTCTTTGTATTAATTTGTGTAATTTTGCTTCATTTGTCTTCTTTTTTTTTCTTCTCATTATGTAAGTTTAGTTCTAAGATTTATATATTAAACATTTCCTGAATTTTCAAGTGGCAGCTTCATTTATTTCCTTGCTTTTCATTTATCTGTTCGTGTACTTTAGTAAGAAAGAAAGTATCATGCCCAGCAGTTGGAAAGGGCATACAGATGATATAGTACTGTGAGAAACGTAAATGAAAACACAGGATTTTTTATATTTACTGAGCAGTTTATTCTGCAATTGCAACTATTCTACAGCAGATAACTTAGCATTTAAAAATTAAAATAAATTATAAAATAAGGAAATGTAATCACACAACATATCAATAACAGTGAGCTAAATGACAAAAGTGATGGTAAACAATGTGACTGAACAACTGCATAAGGATGCTTAAATACATATATCCCTAAGTTCAATAAAGACAGAGACTAACACAGCTATCAACTGACGGTCTACTAAAGCATCACCAATAAACAGGCCACACATATTCCAGTTGAGACAAATTCAGGTGAAATATCGAATCAGCGCTAGGAGTATACCTATTCGGTTTACGCTCTAAACTATTCACTCAAATCACGATCCACCCAGGTGCATCAAATCTGTTGTTTCACTAAAAGTCTACAGAAGCTCTGATTACATATTTATCAGGTTGCATAGTATGGCACTTTACTAAAGAGTTCTTTCCTTGATAAAACAATGATTGCAGATGTATATAAAACAGTACTTGAAGTTATTCAAATTGCAGAATATCAGTCCTGGATGGGATGTTTTGATGAAAACTGATCACCACATGTGAGTTTCACGGATCTCGCTAATAATGTGGTTAGCTCGTTGAAGAGCCTGTAAAGAAAAACAACAAAAATAATTTAAGAGCTGTGTTTGTTAACTCAATAAATGTTAGGATTGGAGGGAAGAGGTGACTTATCAGGATCAGGTAAAAACTGTGGATTCACTTGGACTCAAAGAAATAGTTTTTTGGAATACTAGACTGTGTTGGCAAACAGTGATGGTACAAAAATATGAAAAATAAAGTGCATACTCATCAAATGAAGGATCTAACTTTCCTCATATTGTACTTACTTTAAGCATATCTGCAGCTTCCTTACGGCGTTGAGCAACGTGCTCACTTTCACTTAGCATCTCTTCTGCTTGATCTGACTTGTAAAGATGTGTGACTAATTCACTCTGAAGGTTGTCTTTGACATAATTTACCAAAAAGTGCATCACAGCTTTTGGTACAGAATCCTGAATTGATTTGCGAACAATGTAGAAATATGAATTTATCAACCTCTCTGAAACAGAATAAAGAAGCATTAATTAAAAGCATGTTTCGTATATTTATGTGTATATTAGACTAAAACATGTGACTTTGTCTTACCGATAACATCACAGTCCCTCTTTTCCCTGTCAGAGAGTTTTCTGCTATGTTGGGTTGGGACCTCTGGAAGCAAATTGACAGGTTTCTGTGGACTAAGAGCTCCGGAACCATGCATTGCATGTGCACCTTTAGAAGATGGACCATTCATGGGACCATTATGACTTATGTCAGAGTGGGTAGGACTAGCTGTTGGAGTATTATCCACAGAAGTGTCTTTACTATCTTTATTATCCGGTTTTGGCATGATAGATGCCAGCCAACCAGCAGAACTACTCAATTCAGATGCAGTTCGAGGAAGAGCACCCTGAATAACATGAAAACAATTGAATAACTTCTCCTTGCTTTTAGAAAAAAAACATAAACAGAATGCAAAAAAGTTACCTTCATTCCATTGTCAACACTGTCAACAAAATGCATGGTGTGGGGACGCTTGCTGGATTGTCGTAAATGCTGGTGCTCATCCTCGACTGACTTAAGGAGGGAGGATACCAAGGCTGCATCCTTGTGAAAATCTGGGTGCTTGGTATTAATGTAAGCCAGCTCTATAGCGACCAAATTTTCTACCTGAAATGTTTAAAAATAATTCAAAATTTTAGTGCAATGACTTGAGAGATGTGGGTCCTAACAAGGATATGCAGGAGATGAAAATTTTGACTCACCATACAATTTGTTGTTGGTAATCGCCTCCTTAATAGGTGAGTAACTACATCAACAATTTTTTCATGCAAGCGTGGAAAGCGGAGCAATTCCTGCTGTACTTCCGTGCCACAGTGTTGAATGATACGTTGCATCTCTTCATGAACTAATTCCACACATCGGAGTGAGGGCTCTTCCAAACGCCGAATTTGTCTTTTCACAAGAAGCTCAAAAGATACTTCGGGAACAAAAAGGGCCGGTCGAGGACCAGTAGCATTTCGAATTGCCGTCAAAATGTCCATCTTGGTCAAGCCCGCAAGAGGATGAATAGAATCGAGAGTACGACCAAATGTCTCATGAAAAATATAGCAAATTCTTGCACCTCCACACCTTAAATAAAAGAATTTGATTAAATATCAATCTGCAAACTCTGTGGATCCTTACAAGGCAGGAGCAGTAATCATAAATACTAACAATTCTGTTGTCTCAATGTTGCGGGCAGTTCCTTCAATAGTTGAACAATATGCTGATGCAAATTTAGTAATGATCTGCAATAATGTCTGGCTCTTGTCGGACACATCCTCTCCATATGAATTAAGGAGAGACTGGAACTGCGACATCATCACATTAACACGTGTCTGCAAAACAAGCAAAATAATGTATGAGAAAACAACCTAAGTAAGGATTTCGGCAATAACTGTCTGCAACAGAGGGATCAGCAATGAATTTCTATCAAAACAGCAAGGTTACACTGCTCAAAGCAGTACCTCAAACCATTATTCAAATATCCGTTCAAAAGACATCACTTCCGTCTAAAAATGTGATTTCTTCACACTTGGTTCAGGGAAAACAAAGTCAAGAGATGTAGGAGAATACTCTCACCTTCAGATCTGGGAGACAGTCACGAATGTGATGCATCAGGAGACGATTCAGAGTTTTAGCTAAGTAGGGTGTTCCATTGCGGGTTGCTAAGGTGGGATACTTCCTTTGCAGGAATGCTGCTTCATCTTTCAATGCATCTTTAATGCACTGAAAGTAAAAACAAATTTTAAAATTGGGAACATTAAGAGGATCATCCAACACATTTAGAATGAGTTCTGTTTTGACATCATAGATTTTCTTCATTTATAACACACCTTTTTTTCTATTATGTCCTTCTGAGATCGATTTACTACACCAATTATCCCAAGTTTTACAGGAATAACACGGCCACACAATATATCAATGGCATCAGTTCCTAGAAAAAGGAAAAGAAAGGAAGATTAAAATACAGCTTTGACACGATGGCCTTTATTTGATAAGTACTTCCTAAAATTGATTTTGACAAAAGGCAATAATCAAAAAGAGGGCACATACATGTAAGCCTTAAGATTTTCAATTTAAAGTAGTAATAAATGTATTGATGTATCAATCAAGCAAGATTGGCTGATGGTCATGAACTAGTAATATGAATTGAGGTAGTACCTGCATCCATGAGGTCCAGCTTTGTGACAACAGCGAGTGTTCGGCGTCCATCTGGATCTACTTCTTTGGCAAGCTTTAAACTCTCAGCAGTTGCCATGTCAGTGTTGGCAGTCACTACAGCTAAAATAATGCTGTTGGGGTTTCCAGTATATTGGACAACAAGAGAATGAATCTGATGTTCTATATCCTCTGGCTGATCTCCAACAGGAACCTTGATTCCAGAGAGGACAAGATACAAGTATTAAAATTAGAAAAGTCTAAAATTCAGTTATATCCAACCACTGATTCATTTCAGTTAAGAAACTGTCGTAATATGAATTTCTAGAGTATCTTTACCTTAGTTATGCCAGGTAAATCAACTAAAGTCAAATTCACCACACTTGTTGAAAAAATTTTAAGGTTGATTGGTTCTGGGCAGATGCCTTTGTTTGAACCAGCCATTCGCTCAGTTTCAGCTTCAATTTCTTGCCTAATTTCATCAAAGTCCCGGTATAGTTTGCCCTTATTGTGTAGGAAACGTCCCCACTCATCAAGATTGAGCGTGCCTAAAAAGATTAACATATTAAAGTTAGAACCGGTAAAATAAATATGATTTATAACAGATCAATACATTAAAATCATGAAGTGTTTTATAAATTCAAAGATATAAATCTGCAAGATATGAATGACATCAAATACTTATAAATCATGGAACTACTACGAATAAAAATGATGGTAAGGATTAGAGTACTGTCGTACCATCTTCTGCACTGCGTCTCTGATCATCTTTGGGACAGTAAATAAGTTGAAGGACTAAGGGCCGACGGGTGACCACCCCGGTCCCACGGGGCAGGAACGAACGCCCGACCAAAGACTCAATCACGGAACTTTTGCCTGAACTCTGAAATGTAGAAATAGGATGTGATATGAGATCTTGATAACTTATAATCAAGACATGAAGACCTGCATCAAGAAAACAACTATATTGTCTCCCGAACCTCGTAAGAAATGTTATTAAAACATAGGCGTCAGGCTCTGAGAACTGATGACGAAAATTCTACACAAATTCTATACAGTGCGATGCGGACGAAAGAGCAAGTACAAACCCAGAATGATACACCATTTTCAAGAGTAAGAAGGCCTGGTAGATTTATAACAAGGCCAAATCGCAGCATGGGATGCGATGTTCGTAATAAATGTGCACACACGAAACAAAAGAAACGAAACGAAATGCGACTAACAACGAGAAAAAACCAAGACATCGAAATGGACATAACCTCAGCGAAATTACCTGAGTTCCAACGACCACAATTTGTGGCAGTTGTATCGCATCTGCTCCCACTGTATTAAACACATCTTGCAATTTGTTAATAACTGGAATGAGTGCTTCCATTTCGCCGGTTTTTGAGGCACCACTTCATTCGTGGGAACCTATAAACGACGATGGTATAATATTATTTTCTTCCTAGCAATCCCGACGACCCCCCTCTTCTCTTCTGCCTGCGCCAATAGGGAACGCACTTGAGTGACTGCTTGGTTTCTCATATCAAAGCGCATGGGGGGGAAATACGACGCCGAAAAATTACGCGTTCAAGTTGATTGAAGCGGCCCCAACAACAACAAAGCAAGGCCACAAAACAAACCAATCCTTCACCTGAAGTTGGAGGCAGCTTTGCAAAGCTTGAAGTTTCAATTTTCGAATTGATCCGGTCATTTTAGCGATTGAGTTGAACGTGAGTCAGTTTCTACACAAAAATATTGTAACTTATGCTCAAATTATGTTGACGTGCGAAGCGTCTGACAGGAGAGAAAGCTTGCTCCTTTTACTCCCTTTCTAATTTCTTTCTGTTTTTGGTTGTTTGTTTCTTTTGACAATTCTCACTCGAATTTTCGAAGATCGAATTGTATCCCGTTATGCGCAGCTCGATTGGTTTACATTTTCAGTTTAATCCTAACCTAATTCTAATTTGTCCTTATTTTTTTCAGAGCCATCTATTTGGATCTTTGTCGGTGTTCAGTGCTTCCTTCTCCTGGATTTCCCCTGGACTATGCTCCATTATCTTCCAAAATGACAACATACGCAAATCACGAGAACAGTTACTCCTCGAGCTCTGTGTTCTTGCGGGATGAGTATGACTTTGATGACGACAACGATGACCTGGAGGATGAGCGTGAAAATGAAGAGCAGGATGAGAGTGATGAAGGTATGTTTTGCATGATTCAGAAGGCAAGAACCTAGAGCGCCCGTGTGATTGAATTTTGTTTAAAATTTTTTAGATACAGAAGAAGCAAGCGAGTCAGAAATGGGAAAGCCAGAGGAATATACAGAAATGAGAGAACAGTAAGCACTGTCTTAATTATTTTTAAATGAGATGTGTTTATTGAGGCTTATTTCTGGTATTGTCTCCCAGTGTTTTGGGTTGTTTTGCTTCTGCTCTGGTTTGTTTACAGGATGTACCGTGATAAGCTGGCAAGCTTGAAAAAGCAGCTTCAACAATTGAAGGATGGTACGCATACAGAGTACAACCGAAAGTTGAAGAAACTGGAAGCTAACTACAAAGAAAGGTTAACATATTATCTTTCTTTTAATTGTACATTATTCTATGATTGGATAGTCTTCCTGAATGCAGCTTTTACTTTTCTGTGATTGCTCACCACCTGGGAAAACTGAAGTGTTCCAATTGGAGCATACATTTAGAATACGACTCTTGAGTTGCTCTCTTAAAAAGTTTGTGGAAATTGAATGCCTTAGTTAGTTTTGTGCTTACTGATAACTTCCAGATTACGACTCAACATCATATCAAGAGATTATTCGATTGAATGCATTGATCGGGACTATATTGTTGAGAAAAGAGGAGCAGCCAACGAGTTTGAAGAAAAGAAAATAGAATTGAGAGAAAACCTTATATCTGATCTTGAAGAACGTCGAAAACAAGTTGAAGCTGAAAGACACACCATGGAACTAACTGGGGACCCTATGGAGGTACACATTTCAAGGCTTGAATTTCTGAAAATGCATACAATAGGTGGAACATCTGTGACTGCTACAAAAGTTTGATTTTTGTGCCAGGTAAAGCCAGCCATGACTCGAAAGTTGCGACGAAGACCAAATGATCCTGTACCAGTTCCTGAGAAGAGAAGGAAACCACCTCCAGCACAAGTTAACTATGTTCTAGAGGATAAAGAAATTGAGTCTGACTTAAAAGCAATTAGTCGCAGCAAGATGCCTCAAAATAGTAGTTTACGCAAACCAAGTGAGTGAATAAACTCATTAGCATATATTGTTGGTCAGTTCATCACAATCCATGACATCTATCATTATGATTAATTTTTGTTTCAGGTATGTTCCCAAGCCCTTCAGTGAATCGCCCTCCTTCTCCTCTGAATGATAGCTCAAACCAAGATACTCGAATTGAGGACGGCAAACTGGTTTATGAGCGCAGATGGTCAGTATATATATATATATAGCTTCTACTGATGCTTACTGTTAAAAATTTTCTTGGAAGTCCATCATAATAACTCATTGCAAATAACCATCTAAAATTATCAGGTTTCATAGAGGACAACCGGTGTATGCTGAAGGAAAAGACATGCCTCGCTTTGCTGGAAATATTTCTGCTATTGGAACTGATGTGGTAAGTATTCCATACCTCATGTTCTTATTCATTATTTATTATGATATTTTACTTTTGTACTGTGTAATATGCAATTTTCTCCAATAAAAATCATTAAGTTGAGGATTTTTCTGATTTCAGATTTATGTCAAAAAGCTCGATGGCAGTAAAGTGAGGATACCACTTCTTTACTTGGTAAGGGGCAAATATAGTATCAAAAGAAGAGCATCTTAGGTGTTTAAGTTTTATCATATTGTAAATATGATGTTTCCTTGAATTGCAATTATATATTTTGAAACAGATTTACTATTTCTAATGGTCTTAAATTTTTCAATATGAGGTATCCTGTGGATTTTGATTAAATCATCATATGTGCAATAAATTTAGAATATTTGAATATGTGTGTGTTTAATTTTTGTCTCTGTGCAAAATTGGGTATTTTGGTGTAAATTCCAATATAGCACCAGACTCTTTTCTAGTGACGTGGAAAGGCAACTATTGTTTTTTTAAGCTATGAATTTGTAATATTTATGTTATGAGATAGTTCCAGTTGCATTGTTTCTTATGAATTGTGTTCAGTCAGTTTGGAGTAAGTTATGTTTTACTTTTCTTTTAAACACTAGCTTATGTTAAAAAATCAAAGTCTTGGCATGAGTTTAGTTAACATGTTTTGTGGTCGGTAGTGATCTCTTTGAAAGAAGGAATGTGTCTGTAATATCTGCGTCTAAAAGAATTCTTTTCTTTCTAAAAGTTTTGTGAAAATGTTAACATTTTGAATCTCCTCTGGCCTCTTTCACCGCGAATTCTGAGTCACACGAACTGCGAATCATTTCTTTTTAAAGACTTCACATAGCTACAATATTCTATCTTTATCTTGTTTACTTAGTACGTGAATGCTGAAGGTGCAGTATGAAAACGAAATATAAACAAGATTGACCTTATTTTTGCCTCGTTTTATTATTCTTAATTCTCTCTCTCATGCCGTTCCTGGATCATTTCAAAGTCACCCTCCTGCTTTGCTTGTTGGTAGCCCTCCCCCTTTCCGGGGCTTACCCAGCTGCTTACCGTGGCAACAGGTGACTCCTGAGTTATTCAAACCTTAAATATTCATCGGGGACCGGCAGTAGGGCAGGAATTAATTAATCAAGGCGATCGACACACTGCGTCGCCGGAGCAGTGGTGTTGTCGCACAAGGGACCACGTTGCCCAAGGGTGACCTATAAACGATGTCGATTCAACATCGATTGTCTGTCTGTTTTAATGTCAGATTCGATCCTGGACTGCTCCAAAAAGTAACTTGTAACGGTCGTGGTGGTACGGTGGGGGCAAGCGTCTCTTATTCGTGGATTTACATCAAAGGCTCGGAAACGACGGTAATTTTCGTCGTGAAAATTCGTCAGTGCACGAGAAATCGTGTATTTCCAGTGCGACATACATCTCGCAAGCCGGTAATTTGATTAGTTTCCGATCAGACCTTGTACAAACATG
>CABIKL010001093.1:0-17013 GCA_902196195.1 Aptinothrips rufus | reverse complement strand
TTTTTTTTTTTTTTTTTTTTTTTTTTTTTTTTCAGCAATTGAATTTGTTTTTACGGTGAAATTCTTGTCCATTATTCCCCTGTATCTCGCTTGTGTTGCAGGTCCGCGGCCACCAGCGCGTGCCGTCCGGCTCCCGGGAGTTCAAGGAGCTGACGAAGCGCGATGCCCAGGTGCAGCTGGCGCACGAGCTGGAGGGCCTGCTGGCCACCGCCGACGAGGACAGCAAGAAGAACGTGGAGCAGGAGTTCCAGGGCTTCCAGCGCCTGTTCGAGCGCTTCCTGCTGGACCAGGGCTCCACCATCAACTGGGATCGCATCGAGAAGCTGCCTGAGAATGCGGTGAGTTACTAGGGGGTCGTCCATAAATTACTTAAGACAAAATAGGCCGCTTTTTGACCCCCTCCCTCTCCCGCGTAAGACGAATAACTTAACCTCACCATGCCTTTGGTGTGGGACCGTAAGATATGTGTAGGCCCCCTCCCTCGCCTAAGAGCGCCTTACGTAATTTATGGACAGCCCCTAACGTGACGGCAGCGCTGTCGCGGCAAACTGGAGAGTAACATAGCAGCTCTACAATGGTTTAAGTCGGGGACTCGATAGAGCCGTCTGTAACTCTTCTCCCACGAGTTGCGTGAAGAATTTTCGCCCTCTTATAGCCCGTAAAAGTAACGAGTAACGGCGTTATCTTCGTTACCGGTAGTTACGAAATTCGCTCATCGCTATTCCTCGTTCCTCACAAGTCACGAGAGGTAAACCAGTAACTTCGTTACTGAGCTTCGTAACTCCGTTCCGTAACGTTAACACTACTGCCCTGGGACTGGAGGCTGCAGGCTGGAGCGTTGGTCCGGCAAGGTAAGGTCCTTGCCTTCTGATCTGGGCAGGGCAGCCATTTAGATCGCCGCAACAAGCAGCCTCGAGCAGGTCGACGGACGTGTTGTTAACTGCCTCGCATACACCACTCGGCTGCAATCCCCTCCTTTCTTTTTCTTCTTTGTCCCCTCTGTGTTGCTGCATGGCATCTCTCTGGTTCCTCATCTGCAGCTAGAGATGCAGCGCGCAGCGCAGCACTAGTTGGGGACAGAGAACTGGCGTCCCGTGACTACAGGGCAGCGACTCGCGACCCCAATGTAGCCTCGTAAATGTTCCGCGACCCCAAATTAAGTTCTGAGTTGATGCTCGCGACCCCAAGATTTTCGAAATTTAAACACATTATCTATAATTTTCGAACAAAAAGCACATGTCATGCTCCAAATAACGAAATTTTTCACATCCTCATTGAGATTCTCTCACTGCTTTTTCGACTTGTGATGTTCAGGGGTCTGAGGATATCCAAAGCACCATCCCTGATCACTGCAAGACAAATCGGAAATCTCAAATTTTAAATTTAAAAATATAATAATGGAATATTACTTGTTGTTTCCGATTTCCTTCCTGCCTGATAGGCTGATAGACACAATTACTGATTTTAAATAACGGGTAAATTATGAACTCGATTTTTACCGCTCTATCATTTGCTAACTCCGGAACGTTATTTCTGCCCCTAGGTTCGCGACTACACGACGCTGAAGGAGCCCTCCACGGCGCAGCTCCACTCCATGCTGAACAAGCTGGTGGTGGTGAAGCTGAACGGTGGCCTGGGCACCTCCATGGGCTGCCACGGGCCCAAGTCCATCATCCCCGTGCGGTCCGAGCTCACCTTCCTCGACCTGACCGTGCAGCAGATTGAGGTGAGACCACGTTGAAACGATGTCGAATCGATGTCGAATCGATGTCGAATCGATGTCGAATCGATGTCGAATCGATATCGAATCGATGAAATTTTCGTTGAAACGATATCGAACCCTCGTTTTCGACCGCACCCATTCTATTCAAGTTTTGCAGAATGTAAGTGTGGCATGCGGCGGCATGACTGCATTTTCAGGCTTTCTTAAATCTCTCTCTTTGGTCACTGCCATTAAAATAAATTAAAAAGGGGGTGCATTTTTCAATGTTTGTGTTTTCCGTTCTGTTCAAAAAAAATAATAGAATTTTTTTTATGAGGTTTTTTTTTTCATCATCGCCCTAAATTTGTAACAAATTGTGCACTGTTTCTTTCTTTTGTATTCCTTTGCATCAGAAAAATATCTTGACGGAGGTCTTTTTATTTCTTCTGTTCAGGACTTGAACAAGACGTACAACGTAAACGTGCCGCTGGTGCTGATGAATTCCTTCAACACTGACTCCGACACACAGAAGATCACTCGCAAGTACAAGGGCCTGCAGGTCGAGATCTACACGTTCAACCAGAGCTGTTACCCGCGCATAGACAAGGAGTCTCTGATGCCTATCGCCCGCAACTGCGACGTGGACAGCGACATTGAGGCGTAAGTTGCCCTTGCCCTTTCCTAGGGAGTGTGGGGGAGGGCCTCCTAGTTGTCAGTGAATGTACACCATTTTAGTGGGACGCCTGTAGGCCATCGCGTCGAAGCTACTTGACTTGGGTCGAGTCTCCAGCAGTGCGCATGTAGCATTGGCAACCATGGGTACGCTCCGAACTGAAGTGATGTCAGACTCCCAGGCGTAGTGCACGGGGCGTTGTCGCTTTATCATGACCCATTTTCAGCCGGTCTCAGCAGTTTCAGTTTATTTCATGTTATTCTTACAGGTGGTACCCCCCTGGGCACGGTGATTTCTATGAGAGTTTCAAAAATTCTGGTCTTCTGAAACAGTTCTTGGAACAGGTATGCTTATGGGTATCAATAAATTATCCCCCCCCCCGCCTACTTAGGGTTTTAACAATACATTAACTTTTTCTGCGAGTTTCTTTTGTCAGGGCCGTGAATATGTTTTTATCTCTAACATTGACAACCTTGGAGCCACAGTTGATTTGAGAATAGCAGATTTACTCCTGAATACTCAGGACAAGTCCCCTGAGTTTGTTATGGAAGTCACAGATAAGACGCGTGCTGATGTAAAGGTAAGCACTTTATTTTTTGTTTTTAGTTACATCTTACGTGGATGGTCGAAATTTAATGCTTTTTGTATGTTTTTGTAGGGTGGTACTCTTATTCATTATGAAAATAAACTTCGCCTTTTGGAGATAGCTCAGGTACCTAAAGAGCATGTAGAGGACTTCAAATCTGTCAAAACTTTCAAATTCTTTAACACGAATAACTTGTGGGTGAAACTCAGTGGTATGTATCTTAAAGTATGTTGTTCTCACTATTTTTCTTTATTGTTCAACTATTAATTGAGTCATGTCTTGTTTCCTGTTACAGCTATTGACCGCATTATGTCTCAGAATTCACTTAACATTGAAATTATTGTGAACCACAAGTCACTTGATAAAGGACTTAATGTAATCCAGTTAGAGACAGCTGTTGGTGCTGCCATGAAATCTTTTGAAGGTGGACTTGGTAAGCAGTAGATTCATTCAAACATGGCTTGTAATAAGCTAGTAAATAATGTTACAAATTTAAATAATTAATGTTCTATGTCTTTTTTTTAGGTATTAATGTACCTCGCAGTAGGTTCCTTCCGGTGAAAAAAACTTCTGACCTTCTGCTGGTGATGAGCAATTTGTACAGCCTCAAGCATGGATCTTTAGTTATGAGCCCACTGAGAATGTTCCCAACCACTCCTCTCGTGAAACTGGGAGACAATCATTTTGCAAAGGTTTGTCATAGTTTTCTTTCAAATTGGAAGTTCAGTCAAAATGAAGATCACATTATTTTTTTATTCTATGTTGCTGATTTCTTTATTACTTTTAAGGTAAAAGAATTCCTGAGCCGGTTTGCTAACATACCAGATATTATTGAACTGGATCACTTAACTGTTTCCGGTGATGTTACATTTGGAAGAAGTGTTGTTCTGAAGGTATGTGAACATGGGTTTTACCTTTTTAGGAATAAGCTATCATCATGGTGAATACTTCCTGACTTTTAAATTTCTTGTGCAGGGGACCGTCATCATCATTGCTAATCATGGAGATAGAATTGATATTCCCTCTGGTGCTATTCTGGAAAACAAGATTGTATCTGGAAATCTTAGAATCTTGGATCATTAATTTAGTTTTAAAAGCGAATTTGTTTTTGAGCTGTTTTAAGAAGTTTGTAATTATGTCTGAATGTTGTCCATGAACTATACTTCAGGAGTGGATCATATTAGTTGCATATCTAAATTTGAAAAGTTGCAAAGGTGCCATTATTAGTACCATAGTTTATGAATGTTTTGCTTTTAAAATATTTGTTATTCTTTTTATCAAAGTTTTAATAAAACTTATTGTTGTACTGTGGATTGTTTTTATATCTAGTATTTTTTTTATTTGTGAAGCTCATGCCCAATCTTACAAAATCAAATTTGCTTTTCTGCTATGTATTTGTTTCGATAAATAAATGTATTAATATTTTGTTAAATTTCTGCTTTTGATTTGAACTATACCCTTGTTCAGGGGGCGCCCCTATTGTTCAACGCGCTGTTCAAAAAAAATAAATACGCTGTTTTTTTAATGTTTTGACGCCAATTCGGGATGGCGCTGATGCTCTTAAGGCCGATGTTCCTAAAAAGTTATTTCATTTTTTCGAACAGTATCGCGTCGAACAATTTGCCCCATCCCCTTGTTCATAGTCAGGGACATTTCCATTTTTGAGAGGAATATCTTTTTACCTCTATGATCTCGGTCCAACTTGATAGTCTGGTAGAGTACACCGAGACACATCCCTTGAGATCAAGGGTTGAACGAATTCCTACAAATTTACAATTTAGGAAGACGCAACAGCAATTTCAAATATCAAAATTTACTACACACATCCATCCTTATTATGGTTTAGAAAGTTCGGAGTTGGGAGAAAAAAAAAGAAGAAAATCACTTTTAAGGAAGTGGCAAGAGTTGCCTGATCACTTTTATTATTGTCGCAGATCGATAAATATCAACCAATTCATAGAAAACAAGTTAACATAAGATCTCACTTTCCTTTGCGGCTCATGTGCATATTTGTAAAATTCATTTAAGAATTCTTTTTCGTTGTGTGGGCTTTGAAAGAGATGAAACTGCACATAAGTGGTAACATTTTATTCTTTTTTTCTTCTTTTTTTTACGTTTGTTAGAAAGCCTGACGATTTTCTTCGCTGTGTAGACTGCCGCCCCCAGTAACGGCGACATGGGACTCAGTCTTGGTGTTGGTATGTTCCCTCCTGAGGAGGGGTGGGATGGTTTGTCCGCCCCACATAGGGACGCGCAGCCGAACGTAGCCCGAGCAGCTCGGACGGAATTTGAAAGACAGTCGGGTTTTGTAAATTTGAAACGTGGCGGTGCAGTAGAAATGACGGCGCCGCGCCGCGCCACGCCACGCCACGACTCTAGCTCCAGGCTAGCTGCCGCGGCTCGAGGGGTGGTGGCCGGGGCTGGGGGACATCACAGTGAAAGGGGAGGGTGCGTGGAGCCCTCTACGCCTTGGGCTTGGGGGCCTCCTTGGGGGCCTCCTTCGGGGGCGCGGCGGTGGCGACCTCGGGGTACTCGAGCTTGGCGCCCTCCTCGCACTCGAAGACGGGGCAGCAGTCGGGGAAGGGGGCGGTCTTGTTGGTCTTCTCGGACAGCTTGCACTTGGTGTTGGGCACGGGCAGCGGGCCGCAGTCCTCGACCAGCTCCAGCAGACGACCAGCCTGGTCGCCCTCGGCCGTCACGCAGGTGGAGCGGCCGCAGAAGGGGGACAGGTCCCAGGTGTGGCCGGGCTCAATGGTGGCGCACCGGGTGGACGCGAAGCACATGCCGGGGAAGTCTGCAACAGAGAGAGAAAGAGATCACAGGTGAGAAACAACGCCACGCTATACATGCCAAAGCAGAACGGGGAAGTCCAAAGGACGTCCGAAATGACATCAGGCCGGACGTCCCACATGGTCGAATCATGGTCGAATGGATGTCGGAACTATTTCAAACTAAGAAATTTGTATCGAACCGATGTGGAATCGACGTCGTTTCGACCAGCCATTTCTCACTGGGTCCTTTCAGCATCATTTTACTCGCTCTCTTTTAAACTCTTTTCTTAGTAAGTATCAGTGGAGAAATTGACTTTTTCACAAGCAGAGCCGGGAGTAGCAGTATTTTGCCGTCTTTGGGTTCGTTAAACTGGCGTTTATTTCATGAACACCGTTCAAATATGATTAAATGTTGAAATTATTGACACTTGTTTATTCACGTTATCGTGACGTACACGACGCATGCTACGCGGAGACCGAGTGCGACTGCAAGGTCGGAGCCTGGGAAGCTGGAGTGAAGCGGGAGCGGACGGAAGTAAGGGGTCGTCCATAAATTACGTAAGACAAAATTGTCCGCTTTTTTAACCCCTCCCTCCCCCTCGTAAGACTAATGACCTAACCTCACCATACTTTTGGTATAGGACCGTAAGATGTATGTAGATCCCCCCCCCTAGGAGCCTTACGTAATTTATGGACAGACCATACAGGCCTTTAGGCGGAAGTAGTGCCTGCTTTGCGACGCTTTGCGACGCTTTGCGACGCCTGGCTCTCATGTTCTCTGGAGCGCTCGGCGCTGGCTGGTCGCAGCACAGCGGCTCTGTCTGCAGCGTGTGACGGTGGCGCGCTGGGACGGCTAGGCCTCCCCTCCTAATTGCCCGCCAAGGACGACCTTTCTGAAATAGCCAGGTGACGAGGAGACACCGGCCGGGAGCGGCGCTCACCGCATGACACATGAGGACTGCATGAGCATGAGGGAAGGAAGGAAGGAGACACAGCTAGACATGACTGTGACGCAGAGGGAAACACCCGAGTAAGATCGACGACCAAGCCGCGAAGCTCGGTGGGTTACCGAGTATATCACCTTTTAGGCGAGTTGCCTGTAAGCACAGGCTCCACTGCTGTTTCACACGCGAGCCCCGCTCAAGCAGAGAACGGTGGTCACACGGGGGCCGCGTCGCGTCCCGCCCCCCGTCACGCCCCGCGCCGCCCCGCCCCGCCCCGCCACGCCCCGCCACGCCACGCTATCGGCAGGACTTCCCTTGTTTCGATGCATCAGGTGCGGCGGCGCGGGACGACTCAGACGCATCGCGCTGCAATACAAAGAGCCCGCGTCCTCGCCTGCGCGGCCCTGGGTGCTCCAATCACCTACAGAGCGGCATCCGGCGGCTTGAAACCTCGCATCATGACTTCAATGGGCGCCATGGGCGGTCGGCGATACACCACGCGACGGAGACTTTCAACGCGCTGGCCGAGCGGCTGCAGCATGCGGGGTGCGGTGGCCCCTCAGCGTCCAGCCGCGTCCTCTGCTCGCTCGGGAACGCCTCCTTGGTATGCAGCTCCCGGTGCCCCCGCCCCTACACTAGCGCCTAGCGCACTAGCGCCCCGCCCACGGCCAGGTGCAGTACCAGGGCGCAATGCGCCCCAGGAGGTGGCCGCCGCAAGCCGCGCCGCGCGGAGCGGAGCGAAGCAGACCGCGAGTCGCGAGTGGCGCGGCGAGCAGAGCAGCCAGTCCCGCCTCGCCTCGCCTCTCGCCGCGGCCCAGGGAAAGGGAAGGGACGGTGAAGGGGCCCTGGCCGGGCGGGACGGGGAGGCGGTGTGACGTCACCGGCATGGCGCCGCGCAGCAGCGCTCTCCAGCGGAAACCGACGCAACAAAGCGAGCGAGCGCCCAAGGCAGCCCAAGGCCAAGGGCGCGGCGCGGCGCGTCGCGTAGGGCCCAAGCCTTGCAGTGACAGCTAAGTTAGATAGGCCCCAGCTCCGCCCGGACTGGAGCTCGCCCGGAAGGCGGGAGGCTTCCCTCGGCCGGCGCGGCGTGGCGTGGCGCGGCGTGGCGCGCGTGGCGTGGCGCGGCGTGGCGTGGCGTGGCGTGCTGCCCAGCCCACTGATCGGGAGAGCCCATGCTATGTTGTACTAGCAAGTTACGCAGGCCTTTTTATTGTGCGTGGGAATGGGAGAAGGTAGCAGCTTTTTGTACAATCATGAGACCGGCCCTGCGAAGAGGGACAGGGGGTGGAGGAGAGTCAGCCGATGACATAAGCAGACATATAATCCTCTTCGGCTCATGGTAGTTGCTCTGGGAGCAGGGGAATAGGTTCTCATGGCACTCTATTCAAAAGCGTAAATTCACAGATCATGAGGGTGGAGTTAATGAGTCACGCCACGGTTGGAAACTCACTCACTAACTCACTCACTCACTCACTCACTCACTCACTCACTCACTCACTCACTCACTCACTCACTCACTCACTCACTCACTCACTCACTCACTCACTAGCAACGCCGTGCCTCGAGCCTGGCGCTCAGCGCATCGGGGGAATGACCTCAGTTGTGACACGGGCCACGCCGAACTCTCTACTGTATTATTCCAGAGTGAACATGCGAGCGAGCATGCGTCTAGTCTTCATTAATTAAGTCCGCTGTAATGTGCCTCGACTTTTAAAAATTCGAGAAAATTTCATTTACGTGGATGTCATGATAAAATAGTTCTGGAAGCTCAAGACGCAACACAAGTGAATGACTGCTAGCTTGCCAATCAATCATTCCTGTCTTAAAAAGATGGATGACACCTCTTACGACTCAGAGAGCTGCAGCAGCAGCAGTAGCAGGAGGAGCAGCAAGAGGAGCAGGGGAGCAGCAGCAGCAACAACAACAACAGCAGCAGCAGCAGCAGCAGGAGGCAGGAGCAGCAGGAGCAGCAGCAGCAAGAACAGCAGCAGCAGCAAGAGCGGTTACCTTGCCTCTCAGCGCAGTCAGTCAGTCAGTCAGTCAGTCAGTCGCTGCTGACGGTCATTCCCCGGGGAGCTGAGCTCAGCCACTTCCGGGCCGGGGTCCCCGGTCCAGGACGCAGCGCGGCGTCCTGAGGGGCAGGACAGGACTCAACCGGTGGCTTTGACCCCGATACGCGTGGCGAGGCGAGGCGACCACTGCCGTGGAGGCCGGCGAATCAAAGGGAAGCCGAGCCAATAAAGCGCACTACACTACAGTACCGAGCTAGCAGTAGCTGCTCTGTGACGCGTGGGAAAACAGCACTGGGGGTCTGATTTTAAATCAGAAGCTATTCCGGAGTTCTGCCGGCTCCTAAACCGGAAAAGCGTGAATCAAATTAGAAATTTTCAAAGATTAATTTTTCGTAAATTGCGTCTTGTAGCCTGCAGGTCGTTTTCCGGTTTTTCGGGCTTCATCGATCTTAAAAGATGGCGAAACCTTTGTTCTTATTTTTTCTTTGTTTTTTGATAAAGCGGGTGTATGATTGTGTTTCACAGGATGTCACGCTATTTCTATATCCCCACGAAACCACAACTCTGACACACGGAATTTTGTCTCTCATTCGGAACTGTATTCGTTTCGGCCTCTGACGTCATAAGCCACCAATGACGACTGACTTGTACACATCGGCCCGCACGGAGCCGCGGGAAGGCTTGCGCAAACAATATGTCATTTTGCATGCCATTCGAGTGAACAAGATCTCTATTTATGTCAAACCGTAGAGCGAGAAAGGCGGGAGAGGGCAAATTGTTTGATTACCATGACGCGTGAACAGAAAGAATGCGACAGAAGCTACCGAAAAGCGCCGACAAAGCCACAAGCTTCGCAATGATTCAGCCCCATTCCACTCAGGATCGCTGTATCTTGTTTGACTTGCAGAACGTCGAAATAGAGACAAGAACGAGCGAAGCAGAACAGCTGTGGTGTTTGCGGGTTTACAATATATCCTAAAGTTTTCTTAACTCTAAAATTTTGGATTTTGGAAAAGGAAACAGCAGCCCCGTATCGAAACTGTGTACAGAATACGACATCCAATATGCGAAGTATAATAATAGATTCTTACGACAGTCCCTAATTGTTAAAGCTTGACCGAAATAAGAGCCGGAGAAATACGAATACACAGAATTCACTATCATTCCAATTTTCTGCAGCCTTTTGCAATCTGAGTAATTTAATTGCCGGAGTCTGACTTTAGCGGTACGTAGACGAATCCAGATTACATTCAGATTTTCCTTTTGAAATATATCGTTAGGCGGCATCCCTAGTGAGTAATGCCGTCGGAATCGGTAAAGAAACGATATCGAATCGACGTCGATTTTACCCTGTCGATATCGATATGTCACTGGGTTTTAATATCTTTGGCAATCAACACGTTTCTCACACGTCGACACCATATCGGCCACCTGCGGTACCTGCGGCGGGACTTACCTCGGAGGACGTCGGCGGGGATGAGCCTGCGGAAGGTCTTGGGGCGCTCCGTCTCGGTGGCCTTCTTCTCGTCGGCGGCGTAGACAGCCACCAGCGCCACGGCAACCATCACGGCGACGAAGGACTTCATTGTTATTTAGGGCTGCAACACGAACACAACCGAATCGTAAGGGACTTGTACGTACCTCGCAGAGAGGCCGTGAGAGGCCTAATAGAGAAATGGGCATTCAGTGGCGGACTGCCGTGTGAGACCCTGGTGAGAATGTCACCGTCGAGATTACAAGCCATGCTGTTCCGATATCGACGGCGATATTTTTTCTCGATTTCGCTCTGTAGGTGGAGATATTGGTACCCGAGGATCGAGGGCAGGAAGATTCGGAGATCGGATCTGCGGTCTTTTTTTAGCCCTCCGTGTGGAAGAGGGACGCGAAAACTGTCTGCAAGTAGGTATTAATACACATCTCTGTCAGCAATTATTTTCGGCAACCATTTGGAACTCATGATGAGATTCATTTCAAAATTATCAGAGCAGTCTTGAGCGCAACTCTATGTGTGGTCTGCCAAAAAGTGAAAAAAAAAATGTTGCGCGCAATTTTATATGAAGAAACTCGTCTTTTATTACTACATCTTTTTTTTCTCTGGAAATCAGCACCAACACTGTGACTTTTATTACTCTACGAGTTGCTCGCGCTAACTCCAGCACTGCTCCAGCTCGCCACGCCATGTATGCTCCTTCGCTAGCCGCGCCTTGCCGCCGCCTGACCGGTTCTCAATGTAGTGCCTCTTTGAACTACCCGTCATGCAAAGCAATTAGAACAGATTGATGTCGGCGCTAATGGGAGCTAATGACAAAGAGGCACCGCAGCCGCACCGCAGCCGCACTGCCGATCAGTGCCGACACTGGTACTGCTGCTGCTTGCAATAGTAGCGAGCCTGACTGGCTTCTGCTGGCACCTTCCACTCCACGCGAACTGTCACTACTACTTTGCACTCTCAGAATCGTATTGACTTTAGTCATGAATACACTCTTATTTCAAAAGCGATGAACACTGCACTTCAAAAGCGATGACATTTTCATCACTCTTACATGCGATGTTCATCGCACATCACAAGTGATGATATTTTGTAGCACATATTTTAAGCATTGATCATCACGTCTAGATCGCATTCATAAAATTCATCACTTGTAAATGTGATGATTTAGTCCCCTTAGTATGAAAATAATCGCACTTAGATCGATTATCATCGCATTTCAATGCGATGAAAAAGTCATTGCTCCTGGGGGAGCGATGATTCGAGGGAATCGTTGAAAGTGTTAAAATCATCGCTTTTGGACTTGTAGTGTATTTCAGAAATCTAAGCAGCAAAAATACGTAATTTTCGATTTGTACGTATGACTGACAGATTTGGTCGTATGTTACTATTCCACGACGCCCTTATTTCGCATTTTAAATTGCGCTACAAATTCTGTGAATTTTTTAAAAAGTAGAACACTACCCCTTTAGCGACCCCCTCCTCCCTCCGTCTTTTTCAACCCGACGGCACCCCTTGGATGGATCCTGGATCCGCTACTGCTTCCATTTTAATCCGAACTTCTCCAGGACGGGAGCCGCGGCGACACTCGACGAAGAGAGACACTCCGATACGATGCGAGTGAACGAGTGTCGGTTGTGAAATTGACCCCCCTCACCCCGCCCCCTTTCACTCCACCCCGCGCCCCGCGCCGCCCCGCCCCGCCCGGCCGGTGTGCTTTCACGTTGAGCAACGTTCAGCTTCGACGTTTACGGCGACAGAACGTGGACCCCCCTGTCCCCCACCACTCCCTCCGGGCGGCCCAAGTAGCCGTTCAGGAGTGTTGAGACGATAGAGGAACCCGTTCGGATTAGGAGCTGAAATAAAGAGTAACGCATAAAAACCCCACCGCGCCGCACGTCCGTCACACCAGGCCACGCCACGCCACGCCACGCCACGCCACGCCACGCCATACGCCGCGCCAGGTCGTGCGTAACGCCCAGTGCTGCCAGTAAGTCCGAACTGCCTGCCCGGTGCCCGGTCTTCCCTGCCTTTCTTTCCCTCACTTTCCCTTTCACTGAGTTGGCGTCATTACGGGATGAAATGGAGAGCGCTCCGCATCGATAATGCGCGTCGTGTGAGTTTGAGGAGCGTCGACACCGAGCTCGACTCGACTCCCTGGCCCCGCTGTTTTACGCACCCGCCCCGGCCCGCCCCGCCCGGCCCCGCCCCGCCCCGCCCCGCCCCGCCCCGCCCCGCCCCGCCCCGCCCCGCCACGCCCCGCTGGATGGCCTGCACGACAGGTGAGCACGCGTTGCATCACCTGGGCGGGTCGGGTGGGGCCGGCGGCCCGCCATGGACAGGCCCGGTTGACGCCCGCCACGCCACGCCCCGCCCCGCCCTGCCACGGCCCCTCCAGACGGGCCGGGGCCGGGGCCGGGTCGAGTCAGCCGGTTGTTTTATCGCGCGCTTGTTACCAAGGCCCGTTTCATGTATGATAAAGTATTAATTTAAAAAAGAAAATTATTTCCAGAGATAAGATTGAAATGAAATTGAATAACGTATCAGCTTGCAAATTCTAGTATCATCCGAACACTCATTTGACTTGAGAAACAAAATGTTCATTAATAACTAAACTTTTAAAACTTGAAGTATGAAATTTGGGTTCTACATTTTTAGAAACCTAACGTTTTAAATGTTTATTTCTTACTTCAACTTTTGAAACGTATAATTTCTATGCTTTTGTTTTTCCAGTACATTCATATTCAGAACATGTCACATAACGTTGCATGTCTTCAAATCCATCTGAGCTCGCGCCACATAATACATCCCGTAGAATTACATGCTCCGACTACCTGTTCGCTAACGAGCTGGACAAGCTCCGGATGCTATCAGCCCTGCCTTTTAATTACTCTAAATTTAATGATGATGAGACCCCACCGGCCTGCCCGCTCACACCCTCCGGCTATTCTCCCAGCTTCCTTCCTCGTCCTCTCTCTTCCGGCTACTGCCCGTTGTTGTCAAGCGTGTGTGCTCATTCACGCCACTCCGCAGACCACACACGCGTAAGCATGTAAGTACGAACACGGTCAGCAATGGCGCCCCAAAGGAATCTCCCTAACCCTAGTGCTGGTTTACTTAATTTCCATTCCAGACGGCCTACAAACCGAAAACCCAGAATCTGGGGCAATCCTACCCAGAAGCCAAGGCGGAATATTTTTTTTCGAGGTCAGTTTGAGACTTATTTTCAAACGATCAATAAGCTAGCGCGTTTCTCAAAATGACAATGCAAACGTATTTTTTACCCTTGGTTTCTGGTTTAGGTTGCCCAGAATCTGGGTTTTAATTTTGTACATGGGGTCCGTTTTTGTGGAGAGAAGTGCTCAATGGATGGAAGCCTCGCATCGTTTTGCCTATAATCTTCTCACTGGAGACACTGAAGCGTATCAGTGCACCTAAAAAAAAAACGGTAGCTTTGGAAAAGAATGCAAACTTTGAGCAATGACATAAGTTAATCCTGGCGTGCAGATGCATTTTTCAGCAGTTCGCTTTTCATTAGCGCTACCGTAATGTCATACTGGAGACTGGCTAGCTCATCCTCCGAGGAACATTTCGTTATTATGTAGAATAATAGATACTATTTTTCGAATAATTTAAGTCAATCACCCAAACGTTATAGTTAAGGTGAGAGTTTAGGACCATAAACTGGAAGTTCATAGTTATGCATTGAAAGCGTTCAGAGATAGCTGAGAATATGGAGATAACGGTCCTACACGTGTGTCTCGTAACATCGAAGCCTCTGGAATATAAAGACTTCGTGCTTCTCAAACCGGCAATGTGGCAACAGTTCGCTTGGCATCCTGCCGAAAACTCCGCGGAGCCGAATCATGCCATCTTCGCTGTCAGCCGGTTGATAATGTCAATCTCTCGAGAAGCCCCGTCCTACTGGTCTTCACAATAAGCAAGAAGACGCGAATGACCCTAAATAACACTCTCTTCCGATAACTGCACTGCACTTCCTGATGCGATAGCGCAACTGTGTTTTGAAACTAGAGTCCACGATAACACTTTCCTCTCGCTAATAATGGCGGGTCGTTCAAAACATTTGCGTCTCAACTACAAATTTGTCAATATGATTCAACTTCAGAGTGAGAAAATCATCGCTGAGCTCGGAGATCTCAACGCATTGTGGCACCACAGCACACGCACCGCCGAGTGCCCCCATCACAATGCCGCGCCACGCCACGCCGCGCCACGCCGCGCCACGCCTCGCCACGCCACGCCACGCCACGCCTCGCCACGCCTCGCCACGCCACGCCGCGCCACGCCACGCCACGCCACGGAGCGTGACGCTTGACTCCGGGAAGCAATCAAAGCGATGGCCACGCGGACCGGCTCTTCACGGTGATCCCACATTAGCGTGCGGCCATGCGGTGCAGCCTAGCTGTGCGGTACAGCGTCCGTCGCGGCCGAATAGCGGCCCGGGCCACGCCACGCCACGCCACGCCGTGCCAATCCAATCCTCGGCAATACCAGAGCAATGACACCGAGATCATGACATGACCGGAATGGCAGCTCAGCTGACCCACAGAAAGTGATACGGCGCGGCAGACTACTGGCGTGGCGTGGCGTGGCGTGGCTTTGCCCGACTCTATGTAGCGGTAATAGGGAGGCCACTCCGCTCCACCGCAACTGATAGCGAAACTTCACTCGAAACTCCTAACAACAGCAGCATACATCGCCATATTAACAGGACATGAATCTTTATGTGAAACCGGTCCCATGTTTCGACAGTGTAAAACTCAAAAATAACTTCATGAATGAACATAGAACGAACACTCACAAGACACACATATACCCCCGCTGATTTCAGATTGGCGCACATAAGCGTTCGTTCCGGAACACTGACGAGATACGGTCTAGGGCTAGGGTGTTGTTCGCGTCCGAAGAATCAATCAGAACAATAAGTCCTCCCCCGTCCTGGATCGCACAGAAAAACCAAAACCCAGAATCTGAGGCAACTCAACCCAGAAACAAAGGTTTAAAAAAATATTTTTGAGGTGAATTTGATATTTTTTTTGCAAAATGACCTGGAAGCTTCGAAACGCGTTTTAAAATAGGTCTCAAAATCACGTACATTTTTTTTTAAATTTATCTCTTGTTTTCTGGGTTGGGTTGTCCAAGATTCTGGGTTTTGGTTTGCCTGCGTGCCGGGCGGTGGGTGGCGTTAATCCAGGTCTTCTAGAGACGGCGGGCGATAGAGCGCGTCTGAGCACGGGAGATCAGCCGCACTTCGGAGGCGCGGACAGCACGACACGACAACCATACATCACGACACGAATCATTCGGAGCACCGTGGATTCACAAACGAGAACACGATGAGAACTTCATGTCACCGTACTACTCAGTTTCACTCTCTCACTCACTCACCGCGGGCAAAGCTGAGCCGAGCAGAGCCAAGCGAGCGAGCGATGAGAACACCAGGAGTGTAAAGCCTTGGTCCTCTGACGGCGGCGGTGTACTAAGCGAGGCGGCCTCAGCCCGCGCCGCTTTTATGGGGGGCGGCGCGTGGGAAGGGGGCGGGTGGGGGGGCCCGATCGGATGAGTGAGGGGAGGGGTGAAGGGGGGGGGGCACGTGCTGCGGGGGAGGGGGGGGGGGGCGGACTACAATAAACAGCAACCCTGCCCCTGCGCCAGCCCTGCCCGCCCGGTCTCCCAGCAGTCTGTCTGTCTGTCCGTCCGAGCGAAAGAGATCCGACTGTCAATAGAGAGGTGTGCAGGTATTAGTCACCTCGCTGGCCGCCAGCTGACTGCAGCTGACCGGCCCGGTGCGGCGGCGTGAATCTCGTTGTCGAGGAAATGAACAGAAGACGTCTGACCGGAATGATACTCGGCGCTTGGTTTGGGGTTTCTCCACTGACACTCAGTGAGCGCTAACTCGAGTTGAGCTTGTTCTGAACATACCCCCCGGCGAGAAATGGAGATCGAATCGACATGGTTTCGATGTCGAATCGACCCACCAATCTCTCACTGGGTACGTCCTCTGGCAATACCTCGGAGCCTCTTCGGACGAACACACTCAACTTCATGAGGCTGGGTGTTTTCCGTAACAGCCGAGTCAATCAAGAAACCAATGTCGTTGTCCTTCCTAGAATCCGAGTGAGCAGGATTTAAAAGTTCTGAAACATGATCTCTGTTTAGCAATTTCATTTTTTATTTTTTTTCGAATTCATTCGCATTTATATGAACAGTTTCTACTCTCGCGAATGTCAGGGTCACTGAACCGTCGAAAAAAATCCTTGAAAGGGGTTTGACCTTTGCACGCTTCTTGTATTCTGCCTCGTCTTGCAAGTGCTTCTGAATCTGACTGCAGTGAACTGAATGCGCGCGTAATAATCTGTCTCGCCATGCAATCGAATGTCAACACTTTTCAGTCGGACAGTGCTAAAAGCTGCTGTACGAGGAACATCCTCAAAACAGTCATAGCTCCTCCTCTGTTGGGAGCAGGCAGGTTGACAAACACAGGAGCTACTGTTCTCGGTACGTCCTTCGAGGAGGGCATTTCGAAGGCTGTTACGCCGGGACTGGAAAGTACAGACGGAATACGGGGGACTGACGAAGCTATTTGTCTAATTAGCGACTCAGGGAGTGCTCCCCAGATTACCCGCTCGGCTCGCGTTCGGCGGGCGCTGTTCGGCGGACCGAAGTACTCTATAATGGCTGTGTTCACCGCCTGCTAATGCTGTTACCCCTCCGCTATCAATTGAAAAGGGTTCAGCACCATCAGAGAGAGAGAGAGAGAGAGAGAGAGAGAGAGAGAGAGAGAGAGAGAGAGAGAGAGAGAGAGAGAGAGAGAG
>CABIKL010001092.1:0-17025 GCA_902196195.1 Aptinothrips rufus | reverse complement strand
GGGGGGGGGTGGGTCTTGGTCATGGGTCGCACCACCCTCCGGCTTGGGACCTTGCGCCACTGGGAAGCTCTGTTTCGCACGCAGGACGGTCGACGTTGGCGATAGAGGGATATGAGTTTATTGGCTCCAGCAACGCGTTTAGTAATTAGGCGGCGCACATCCTAGTCCAGTAACAGTAATTGTAGCTGAATATTTGATGGTGTTCGGAAATTGGGGCGGGATGCTCCTGGACGTGGAATATTCCGGTACAAATGCAGGAGCTTTGGCGGCCGAGAGGAGAGGGCTGAGTACCTGAAGCAGCGCCGATACATGGCGAGGCAAGGGGATTGCGATTTCATGACCCCGCCCCGCCCCGCCCCGCAGGGCATGAACCGAACATGTCATGTGGCTGGCCTAAGTCTCGGGGGAGGCGACGACACACGCCTCGTAAAGCTGCACCAGCCCGCCCTCGCCACGTCACGCCACGCCACGCCACGCCACGCCACGCCACGCCACGCCGCGCCTCTGATAACGTCGTGTCTAAGCTCTAAACGGCAAACAAAGACATTGTTTCAAAACGTAATACATTCCATGCGCGCATTATCGACATGTCCGTGCAGGATGGTCTTACGTTTAAAATAAGACGTCAGATATCTTTGCCTCCCTTCTCACTTGCTTCTGATTGGTGAGAGGTAGGGAGGAGCACCATGACGTCAACCCTTTTTCAGATAATGTAACTGTCCTTTTGATGTTAGACTTTTTCAGAATCACACTTTTTTTTCGATAAGGATGTGATTTTTACGAGACCATTTTCAGCGACCCCCAGGCATGCCTCAGCACCGGGCCTCATCCGGGACTAACAGGACACGTCACACCTGGGCTGACGCGCCAGGCGCCTGCGCTGCACTCGCTCCTGCATCATGTAAAGTTACACGTGGGACCTGGGGAAGTGTGGGAGGATAGGGAGAGGATAGGGGTAGGATAGGGCGAGGGAGAGCATAGGGGGAGGATAGGACGAGAATAGGGGCAGGATAGGGCGAGGATAGGGAGAGCATAGGGGGAGGATAGGACGAGGATAGGGGCAGGATAGGGAGAGCATAGCGGGAGGATAGGACGAGGATAGGGGCAGGATAGGGCGAGGATAGGGTGAGGATAGGGCGAGGATAGGGCGAGGATAGGGGGAGGATAGGGGGAGGATAGGGAGAGTATATGGGGAGAGGGGAGCATGAGACAAGACCCGGAAGCTCCTGCCCCTGGTGAGCCTGGTGGTACCTCCAACCCCACGGGACTGACAGGTAGCCTCGCGCCCCCACCCCACCCCCACCCCCCACCCCCAGTCCAGCGGCGCGCGCTAAATAACATATCAGGGCAGCGAGCGATACATTGCCCAGGCAGGTGGGGCCGAAGGGAAGAGACGGGCCTCAGGGGGGAGGGGAGGGGAAGGGAAGGGCGAGGACTGATTCGCTTTATGTCATCCCGCGCAGCGCCGCTTCTGTTATTCTGCTACAGTGCCGGGCAAGATCATGTCCTGAGGGCGAGCCGCGCGGGGGGAAACTCTCACGCCATCCACGTCACTGAGTCGAAGCACAGCTTGAAGTGCATCGCGAAGAAACAGTCCTGAGCATGAGTATCGTTCTATGAGATATACGAACCGGCGACCGAAATCTGACGCGCGTTTGTGTTCCCATAGCTCAATGCCGCGTTCATTGCGATTTAATAACAACAACGACGCAGGTATAATTAATTTCTTCATTTAGTTTCACCTCGTTATGGGTCCGGGTGCTCGCTGTCCCTAATCGGAAAGAAAGACGGCGACGCGAGGGAAAGAACGGGAGCAGAAGTTTGAAAAGGCAGCAGGCAAGTAACGCGCTATTCTTTTCCCACGCAGCAGTGCAGTGTGTTTGTATGAAACACAAGAGGGGCTGACTGACGTGGAGCGGTACAGTTTGCCTTTTCCTGTTTGTGTGGTAACTGAAAACTACGGTGCTGCGACCGCGAAGCGTGTGTGTGTCTGTCCCTGCTGTCTCTACTCCGAGCAGTGCGGCGGGGGAGGAGCGAGGAGCCGACGAGGGGGTTCCCCTTGTCTGCTGCTCCCTCCCCCTTCCGGGGCCCGGGGCGCCAAGTGTAAGGATATGCTGACGTCTAGGAAACGCTTTATGCCACAAATGAATGGGAGTGATTTCTTTTTGGGATGAGACCCGGACCCGATCCGGAGCCGACCCGGGCCCGACCCGGACCCGACCCGGAGCCATGTAGTAATGCAGGCACCGGGCCGGGCAGCCGCGGGTTGTATGGGGCCACTGTGCTGGTCGCTTTGCTGTCTGTGTGGTGGGTCTGGTGCGGTCGGACCGGCTGGGCTGCTCAGGCTGGCCAGTGGCCACTGACCTGGGGCAGGCAGGGCAGGGCAGGGTGTGAGGATCACGACCTGACTAAACGGCCTAGTCGCGGTGGAGTACGGTGCAGTCCCTTCTGATCCCGGCCCGGGTTGTTGGGTGGGTCCCCAGCCGAACAGCTGATCGGAGGGTGACCCCGCCACGCCCCGCCACGCCCCGCCACGCCGCACCGCACCCGACTGACCGGACCGCACACCGGACCCACAACACAGCGACCCGGCCGAGGACCCGGCCGACCCAGCGGAGCCGGTGCACAGGAGCCCCGATCCCCGAGGACAGGTCCCGGACCCAGACCCTCAGCCTGCCCGTACCGCGTGCCCGTCAGGGGTGAGCCCCGGCCCGGCCCGGCCCGACCCGACCTGCCTGGTCAAGAAGGACACTACCTGCTGAAAGCAGCTGAGCGCGACACGTGTCAACCAGCCTGACGCAACCAAAACAAACATCTCCGAGTGACCACACATACCAACCTACCTGTGCCTGTAATCACTGCCGGTCCCTCGGCCGGTCCTTTTCACAGCTCTCAGCACACGGGTCGCCATCCTGTGAAGGAAATGAAATGGCAAGTTAGTGCGGAGCTTAGGCACGCTTAGGCACTGCCATGCAGTGAGTCAGGAGTCAGTCGCCAGTGCGCGGCAGAGACCTGCCTCCCTCGCCCCACAGCCAGTTCATACAAGTTTCAGGTTTTCAAATGCCCTTAAGTTTTCCTGGCAAATCTCAGACCTAGAGATTTTCCACTTTCGCTGCCTTTTTAGAAAGCTAAGTGCACGATCGACAACCCCTTTGAGACAATCCCGAGTAATGCATCAAGTTATGGGTACAGTACTCAGCGGCGAGAACGATTGCGCAATAAGTTGACATCATAATCTCTTAGGTGACTGAAACATGTGCTCATTTTATCTTCTAATTCTCGATTTACGATTCGATTCGCGTCAAGAACGCTCCATTTCGAACGCGAAAGCGAGAGGGAGTATTAACATGTTGGGACTTCCCTGTAGACCGGAAGGTCGCGTGAACTGCTTATTCCCGCCGCGGTGTCTGCTAATACTCCCCGCCCCTCCCCCTCCCCACTCACCGAGTGCAAGTTGAAGGTCACCAGGTGGGGCGGGAGAAAAGAGAAGGGAAGGGAAGGGCCCCGCCCGCCCCGCCCCGCTCCCAGCCGCAGAGTGCCACCCATAATAAAGTGAGCGAGTGTTGTTTTATCTCGCTATAATGCCGCCACCCTCCGCTCTCGGCCCGCTCTCGGCCCGCTCTCGTCCCCCCGAGCCGAGTTGGCGGACTTGTTTCCACTTTTTTCCTGTTAGCCCCTGATCTACCCCAAGCCGAGCGCGGTGAGGGTAGTGGCAGTGGCTCAGGGGCGAGTAGAGGGGCAGTCAGTCGCCCGCCCCGCCTCTGCGCGCTCCGGGACCCGTCGCACCCCGCACGTCCCTGCCCCGCACCGAGTCGGCCTCCGCGCTCTCCCGCGCTACGCCCTCCCCTCCCCGCCCCGCCCCGCCCCGCCCCGCCACGCCACTCCACGCCCGAGCCCAGTGAGTAGGCTGGGTGGGGCGCGGGGCGGGTCTCTGGGACTGGGACCACCAGCCTCGGATAGGAAACAAACCCTCTGCTCTCTTTCTCTCTCTCTCCGCGGTGTCATCCGCACCACAGCCTACGCGCCGTAGCAGCCGACGCTTCAGACCTTCGCCCGGTTCACAACAAGTGTTCCGTCATCCTCGATACGACACGTCTCGACGTCTTATGACGCGGCGTCTAGTCGACCTCGGACTCGGAAGCCGACGCAGTAGCTAACGCCGGGCGGGTGAGACTCACGCGTCGCGCGGCAGTCCAGTGGGTTGCCTACCTCACGCCTGCCACCCACTGCAGGCCAGGCCCCCGGCCCGCACAGTGGCCCGGCAAACCAATAAGAGACCGACATGCCGGGGATTCCTTTCGCACGCGTATCGTTGCCCTGCCCTCCTCGGCCCTTGTTTTATGTCCCAAATAAAGAAATGCAATTGCCTTGTTATTTGATGTTTACTGTCTCCTAAGCTATCAGCTCGACCTGCATCTTCTCAAATTCCTCAATTCCTGCTGCTAAACCCTGGTCATTCACGAGTCATTGAAGAGTGAATCATTGCCAATTAAGGACAGTAGTCTGCGAGAAGCTACCGCCGTTTGCGTGACGAAACTTAAATTCCTTGTTCAACTTCCATGGCGGAACCCTTCTGGCTAAAATGTTAACGTTAATGTGGTGCTTTGTATGTAACTGAATGTACAGTTAAATTCTCGTATTCTCGGACCTTGTGCCCCGAGCGTCGCCGCGCAGCACGCAGGCAGGCATTGGGCCCACCGACAGCAAATGCGCATGCGCGCGGGCACAACTGACTGACAGCTGCCATTAGCATTCGCCCAAATTAACCAAACATGCTCGGCCTTATAATTTCACTCAAATTGCCGAGACAGTGGTCGGCCGCGAAAGAGCGGTGTTGCCGGATCGGCACCGCCCGGTCGTGGCCCAGCCCGACCCGGCCCAGCTCGCTCAGCCACGAAAGGAAACAGGCGAATTTGGGAAGAGCGAGGAGGAGAAGGAGGATGAGGACGAGGAGGTGGGGGAGGAGGAGGCGGAGGAGGAGGAGAGGGGGAGGAAGAAAAGGAGATGAGGTGGGGAGGGGTGTGTCGAGGAATGTGACGTGCTCTGCAGCGCTGCCTCCTCTGCCCGTCTGTCTTCTTCTCGTGTCGATCTCGTCCACCTGATCATCTGTCCGGCCTGCCTGCCTGCATGTCGAAGTCGACTCGGGCGGGCACGCCGGGCGGGCTGCCCGGGCCCCTCTCGAGTGGTCACGGGCATGATGCGTTGGTTTGAGACTCTGGCGCTCTCGCTGCGAAGCCTTCATACCCCGCCCCGCCCCGCCCCGCCCTGCCCTGCCCCACCCCACCCCGCCCCGCCCCGCCCTGCCCTGCCCCACCCCACCACGCCCGATACGAGCGAAGCCAGAGAGCCGAGCCGAGCCGAGTCGCGTTCGCGTCGAGGAGCAGAGCGCAGAGAGTTCGTCAATTGGATGACCCCGAGGTGACCCGCACTGTCCGCGCGCGGATAAAAATACTTCTCCCCCGTTCTCTACCGACAAGTTTTAGAAAGTACTGACTCCAGCAGGTAGTTTTTACGTTGGGATTACAGGTCCAGGGTCGCCGTGCAAGTTGTGCGACGCAAAGCTGGGCGCGAGATGAGAAGGGGAGGGGAGGGGAGGGAAGTGAAAGGGGAGGCTGGATGCTGGGATGGGATTTCTCATCTCATCTCGCCCAGCAGGGATTAGTTGCGTCCAAGCACACCTCCGCACGTACAGTGCCTGCTGGTAGTGTTCGCTGCTGGGCTATCGTGGCGTGGCGTGGCGTGGCGCCGGGTGGCGCTATAATGGCGAGGAGCGCTGCTGTTTGCGGTTCCAGATAGTGTATTGGGTGTCGAGGGTTGGCGTGGCGTGGCGTGGCGTGGCGTGGCGTGGCGTGGCGTGGCGTGGCGTGGCGTGGCGTGGCGTGGCGCGGCGTGGCGGCCCTTGGCCCTCGGCGAGGCTTGCCTAGATTTGGCTAGGCTTAGTCCGTGATGCGAGAACACACCCTGGCAATAAGCCGGGCTCGGCTTTGTCACCGCCTGTTGGCTCTGCTCTACATTGACCGGTGCTGTGGGTCAGAGCATCCAAACGGGCGGGCATTTTTACCCGACCCTACCGCACGCTTCACCTCTCCTCGCCTCTCGCCACGTCATGGGCGGAGAGTTTAGACAACGCCCGCCCGTTTGGATGCTCTGCTGTGGGTGCGGGCAACGCGAGGCGGGGGGCCTAAGCACAAGGGACCGCGAGATCTCGGATATTGATTGTTACTCCCTGGCAGTGGTTTGCTTTGCCTGCTGCAAACTTGACTTGCGTCGAGTCGAGGGAAGTCCAGAACGCCTTGAGTTAAGAGTGACACGAGCTTCGATTCAAGTTCAAGTAACCCAAACTCGCGGTGTTGACTTCATAATTGGCCGCTGGCTGTCAAGCAAATTCGACACCTAACGAAACAGTCCATCCCTAGGTTTGCGGACAGCCGATCAGCGAGAGGTTGACGAGGGTTCTGGACCCACATCGCGGCACTTGTGGACAGACAGTGCACTGTTAAAAAAAAACTGTTTTGAGGGGCCCCTCCCCAGAAACAGGGGTTAACACCAGTTTTGGAATTGTTCGGTGTCATTTTGGGAGATACCAAAATGATCTAAAACGCTTTTCTACATAATCCTCCAAACGAGCCCCAAAAATGTTGAAACTGGTGTTACTTCACCCCTGTTTTGGGGGAAGGGCTCCCCAAAACACATATTATTTTTTACAGTGTGTCTTGCCCGAGTCCCTGCACCTCCGCACAGGCCGGTATCCTACAAAGTGTAGACCCTAGGGCCTAGGGCCCAGGACCTAGGGCCCAGGGCCTAGGGCCCAGGGCCTAGGGCCCAGGGCCCAGGGCCTGTGGACATTGTCCTGCCTTGTCGGTCCGATGCCGTACCTCGTCTCTTCACCTACCTCTCCTCACCTCGCCGCCGAACTCTGCTCCTTGGCTCGGTCATTCCTACTTGCACACCAAAGCGTCGCATTAGCAAGGGAAATCACCAATCAAGTAGTGATGCTACTCGCGCTGCTCTCGACCTTCTCCTTCCCCTCCCCCCTCTCCCTTCCTCTTCTGCTCCCCCCCAGCCCCTGCTACTTTTTCCTAACCCATCTCTCCTTCACTCTCTTTTCCTCTTCGCCTTCCTCCTTCCCCTCCCATTACCTTCCCCTCACGCCGTCACCTTTCGTTCCTTGTTCCCTCGAGCTTTGTTATCCCCTCCCCCGTGCCCCCCCGCCTTTCTATTCCCACTTACCCCCTCCCCCCAAATGGCCCCCGCCTTTCAGTGTGCATCGCTTGCACCGGGTCAGGTCCGTGTGCTGACGAGCCAGCCAAGCCCGCATGCAGCTTTAACTGTGCCAATTCCATTCTGATCGCGCAACTGAATATATTTGCCATTGCGCCGTTTGGATCCACAACAAGCGAGCCGTCGGCCCGGGCCGGCCCGGCCCTGCCCACCCGGCCTGAGACATCGCGACTCGCGACTCGCGTCGGGCACGTCGGGTAATGGCGGAGCCCTGGCGAAAATCGCCGTCCTATTGCAAACATCACCGTTGCCTTGAGAGCATGAGAAATTCCACACATCGGTTCGACGGTTATGAAAACTGAGTTACGTTTTAGCAGTCCGCCATTCTCTTTGATTTAAGGACTCTCCAGACCCTTCGACTCGGGATCTCCCCCCTCCACGCCCCGCCACGCCCCGCCACCTGACATGACCATCACGCCACACCCTGCCACTCCGCGCCCAGCCGCGCCCGGACATCCTCGCTACGCCTGGGTGGAAACTGGAAAGAACGCGGCCGATTTGAAGCAAAGCGAAGTGGAAGGCAAACATCGAGGAACTGTTCTGGCGATTGGCGGGGGTGGTCGTCGCGGGGCGTCGTCGGGCGTCGCGGGGGCGTCGCGGGGCCGAACGACGTAGCCAGGGTGGTGCTCGCGTCCCCTTGTATTAGGGGGAATTGTCTTCAATTTGCTAGGACGGTGGTCGGTGGTCCAGAACGAAAGCCTAGAGAGCCTGAGGAGATGCTGCGATGCGTAGCGAGAGAGACGCTGCCCTACGTGAGCGAGAGAGTCGAAGTGTCTGCAGCACGCGGGCAGAAGCCTCGGAGCGCGGAGCATGAATTACGTCTTTGATTTGCGATGAGGGTTGGATTGATGGGGAAGGAGGTGGCTCAGGGATGAGGTTACGAAGATTTTTGGACGAAAGACATCAGATTGGAAGATGCGATACTCCTTGGCAAGCACAGGATCCAAAGGTCAGTCATTCGTCCAGTCCGGCGTACAAAAGTTGTGAAATCTTGGGTTGAAAGGGGCGAAAACACGAACACGTCAATGACGATTTAGGATTCCAAGATTACTTGATCATTAACGTGATCCCCTACATTCTAAACGTCCTCGTTTTTGTTACTTACTAAACGTTTTAACACGTAACTAGAATAAGTAATAATGCATTAACAATGTTGTACCCTCGGTTGTACCGATACAAAATCGGACTCAATCACAAATAAAACTGTACAAAAATCCTTGCATAACGCATGACGATGCGATCTCCGAAATGAAATAATATTTCCTTGACTCGATTACTTTTGTTGCGGTATCTCAACTAAACGTTAGCAGTTACGTTGTCTCTAGACAAAACGATCTTTTCCAAACAGTGTGTCATGTTGGGAATGATGAAACTTGAATTGTGCGACTGGGTCAATTGAAATTGAATTCAGGAAACGAATTTCTCCATGTAACCCGGTGGTGTGCACGTGAGCGCACGATCATTCTTCAGCAGCAGCGAAAACAGAAGCTTTCCAGCCAGAGGCCAACTAAGTGATACGTCGCTGATGTCACCTTGACTGTGAGACTTGCACTGCACTGCGTGCACATGGCACGGCGTGGCGTGGCGTGGTATGGCATGACACGGCCCCACAAGGTTCCCGCATCTGCGAGCTCTAGTTTTAGAGAGCACGGCACGGCGTGGCCAGAGATGAGCAGCGGGCTGGTCCAGACATACACCGCGGAATAATGTCTCTTTAAATTTACGAACTAAACAAACGGTCCGAACAAAAAACGTCAACGATTTTTGTACATTATATTATTTCGTGATTTTCTCATGTTTACCACAATAACATATGCGCATAATATGGGAATTTCATGAAAATTATTTTCTATTTCTTAAATACGATTATTTAAAATAAAAAAAATATAAAAAAAAAATTATGATGGAGACATAGCTCCAATTCAACCAAGCAACACGGTGTGTTGTTAATTTACAAAGAATCTGACCTCAAAATTATTGCTGATGGTTTTTGCTTACAAGCAACAATTTCTGTACCTTGTCTCGTCCTATGTCCCACCCGCTCCCCGTGCTCTCCGCGTCGCTCTGTCTCACTTCAACCGTCTCCCCTGACCACGCATGGGGGCTAGGTATACGGAACTACCTGCAGCCGGCCGCTATGAGGGATTGCAGTCCGGTATGAGAAATTTCGCAGTTGATATTTCTGTCCCCCTCCAGTGCTGTGGGCACGGGATGTGAGAATGCATGCGACCTGACCTGGTGGATGCCGCCAGGACGGGTTTGCCGCACCGGAAATACTGATCCGCTGCAACACTGGACGCGACACACTATTATCCGCGTTTGTGGCCAGCCTCTATCGCGTATCGCGGGCGAGCAACACATGTGGCAAGCAATCAGCGAGGCAAAAAAGAAGAAGATTGATTTAATGACCGCACAATAATATGAAGGCGGAAACCAAGAAGAGGGATCATAATGCTATGTTATGAGGATGCGGAAACTTCGAGGGGGGGCGTCGCTCACCTGTGGAATGTTGTGCACAAATTTTGAAAATGAGTTTTAATAATCATCGAGAATTTTAGCTGATGTAAGCCAAAGTACTACGCATCACCTGATCTGTTGAGCGCTTAAACTAGTGATGTCCTAAAAATGCAATAAAATCCATAGTGCTGCGTCTTTATTTTTCGATTTGTTATGTGATGTAGTTAAGGCAATCAAATAATATTATACGTACACATTTTGAGGCAAGTGATGCCTCTTTCAGGGACCTTTTAACGTGAACGACTCAGCAACTTATTCGACAAACTATGGTCAATTAAATTACTATCGCCACTGACAGCGAGAGGAGAGGAGAGGAGAGGAGAGGAGAGGAGAGGAGAGGAGAGGAGAGGAGAGGAGAGGAGAGGAGAGGAGAGGATGGCTACTGATTTGCATTCCCAGGTGAATGTAGAGATCGCGGCCCACGGTTAAAGTCGTTAATCCAATTTATGACAAGCTCGTCGCTTTTTCTTGGCAAGTCATCATTGCCGCGTAGTATTCTATACGCGGTCGAAATGAAATATGACTGGCCTCCTGATTTCATGTCCTGCCGTTCAAGGCCCTCACCAATGCATGGAGTGTAAGCGCACAGAAAAACCAAAACCCAGAATCTGGGGCAACTGAACCCAGAAACCGGGAAAAAAGTATTTTTGGGGTGGTCCCGACCTGCACCCCCTCCTAATCTACCAGCGCCCAATTACGCGAAAGAATGATTTATGTTCAATATCGCCCGCGAAAGATAGGCGCTCGCCGACCACCTGACGTATTGGAAACGAAACTGGAAAAAGCACGACTATACTACGAAAATAATTGAAATTGCAACGAATTTTGGCACTTCCACTAGAACCGTGTTTATAAATTGAACGTAATTAATACCTCAGAAAAGTGCGTACTTTGAATGAGTGAATTCTACTTGCAACAAGTCCAAAATGCACTTAAAAATCTGAAGTGCATAAGAATTATAGGTTACTAAAATGCGAGATAAAGGGGTCCGGGGTGGGGGGCATGGCCTGCATCTGCGCCTGACCGCTACACCAGGAGCGGAAGAGATGGAGCGGCTCATCTCTCTCGCACTCAGGCGAACTTCGAAAGACCCCGTCTCACTCGCACCATACTGCGCGGCACGTGACGCTGACAACTCTCCTCCCTCCCAGTGCCTCTCTCCTCGTCAAATAATCGGCGGACACCAGGTCTGATATTACTCAAAGCAGGCAGAGCTGACCTTGACAGAGTTGTCTTGTCTTCTCCTCCTGGACCGGTATTTTTTTCATCCTTGTGAGTGCTTTCCGATTCAGACCCGCCTCCATGCTTGATCCAGCTATCCAATTTGCAACCCGGGTGCACCGGCTCAGGACAACTAACACATCTTAGCCTCTCCAGAGTCCTGAAGAAGAGAGAGCCGTCCCGTCCGTGTCACATGACCTGATGCCTCCTCATTCGTCAGGACAACACAACCTCGCCCCTCTAGAGAGCCTAAAGGGAAGAAAGCGGCCCTGACGTGTGACCTGATACCTCCTCATTCGTCAGCTTGGGAATGCTATCTGCATTTAAAACTCACATCACGTCGTTTGGTCTGTCCAGCACACCTTTTTTTACAATCTATTGAAATTCACTCTCGAATTCACTAGTTTTCGTACTTTGACAGCCAAATAACATTTTCTCAAAATTAACGTACGCTGGGATCTATTACGTTTTTCAACATATCTCATGACCTGTTGATCAACATACCGGGCGTTGCTGCGTTAGAACATCGCGCGGGGACAGATTTCGGATGATGATCGCAGGTTCAAAGCCTCAGCCAGAACTATATTTTATTTTATTTTGTTCTCCTCCCAGCTTTCGCTGCGTAAGCACGAGCACGGCGTTCATGCGGGTTTCGCACGAGATCAAGCATTGCTTATCGACAGGCTATAGGCGAACAAGGGGGAATCGCTCACAAAGTTCCCCCGCCAGCATCATCCCAGCCCAGGGCGAGGCGAGGAGATCCCAAAGGACCCAGTACAGTCATCATCAAAAGATGAATTCATCCCCATCACTTTTATTTGTTCTACCGGTGTATACTATCTGACGTTCGCAACACACAGACTTACTCCAGTTAAACGGGTATGCGAATGCGCGGCGTGAGCTAGCTACATCGCCTCCCCCGCACCGCTGCTGTAGCTGTAGCGATGAACACGGTGACGGCGTGCTCGGGGGATCAGTTAGCTCGCTCTATTCCCGCGGGCCCGGAGCCGCCCGGAGCCGCCCGGAGCAGCACCAGCTCCGTACCGCCCTTCCGTAGCCCACCCACGTCAAACAGAGTCCGCCCACGCCGGCTAACAGTCCCACTTGGCCAGCCCCGCACTAATTCGCCCTTAGCTGACGGTGGAAGCATATTCTCGACTACTCACATATGACAGCATGAGACACTGGAAATGACCAGAGAGCGAACATAAACTCGCTGTATTAAGATGTGTTGATTCCAACATACTTTCCCATATTGATGGCCAAAATCCATTTCCTCCTTTTTTAAAAAATATGTGCTAGGGTCCGTTGTTTTCGTCAACGTTCGCCATCAGTGTTGAATCAACATACGTAGACAATGACTGTGCCCAACATTGCTGTGAGATGTTGGACAACATTAACGTCGTTTTTAAAGTTGATCAACATTGCTGCAGTACGTTTTTCTTGTAAACATACGCCAGCAATGTTGGTCAACATACTTTAAAAAGTAGTGGTGAGGCGGAACTGCTGGGCGCATGACAACCCTCCTCTCCTCTTGCGCTACCAGTGGAAGTCGTCTTATTCTTCATTCTTTCGTTACAGACCTTCCTTGCAGTACCCTATTTAACAAACTTACACAAGATCAAAAGTCTTATGTATTTTTCCGTTAGGTTAGGTCGCCTACCAGTGGTCAACGTGCAAACATTCACACTATCCGTCGGCAATAAACAGGTTTGAACTCACCTTGGAATCCGATCGCTCAGTCGTCGCGGTTTAAGAATGCACAGGTTGTTGTTGAGCACTACACAACACCATATTTCACTTGACCGGCCACCGGCGGCTCTTGGGGCCACTCACTCACTGCCCGGACTATCATCACTTTGAACACATCACTTCACTGCATCATCACTGTCACTCGGCACTAGTTCCCCGGCCAGCTGGGGGCGAGGCGGGGGCGGCGCACGTGGTGCGAGCTGGAGGAGTCGATGTCAGGGCGACCAACACAACAACGTTAATCCACAGAGTCGAGCCGAGCCTCCAGGAACCACTACAAGGCGTCCGAACTGGTCTCGAGTCGCGTGTCTGTCTGGTTCACTGCGTCCTGACGCGTCGTGTCGTGTCTTGCGGCACCGGGCGGTGACGTGCCGAGCCGAGCCGCCAGTCGACTGCTGCGCGCGCGTGTTGACTGTTCCGCCGTCGCGGAGCGTTTGGTTGGTTTGGCGCGAGCGAGCGCGCCGCGCGGCGAGTCCCTGATCCGCTCGCCTTTCCCGTCCCATCCTCGCCGCCGCGCCGCACCCCGCCACCCCAGCCCAGCCCAGCCGAGCCGCTCCCGCCAACAGGTTGCTTGTTGCCCAGTCCCAGTACTCCTGTGCGGCTCGCCCGGCTCGCGCAGAGCAGAGCAGAGCTCATCCCGCCACCCTGACAAGCAGACGACAGCCAGCCAGCCGGGGTGTTGCGCGAGGTTAGGGTAAATATTCTCAAGGGAAAGATGAGCGAGCTTTCTACTTCTATGACGTCAGCAACAACCACAACTAACAGCAATTTCGTCCACAACCAAGATGGCTGAACCAATGGGAGAATTGCATCCATCTATCTTTAAATTAAATATTACCTCGTTAAGCTGGCTGTTCAATGATGCGTGGACATCGGAGGATGGGAGGTGACCTCTTGACCCTTTTCCATTATCATTTACACGAAATCTGTGCCACCTGCTTGAGCACTTGAATGAACAATTTAAGTCACTCTGCCGAGCAACTCTAGAGAGCTGAAAGGAGCGAGCTAAGAAGATTCTTCGATCTCCTTGCGCGTGGGGAATTGACTGGATTTGACTCGGGCCTGCCTGTTGCCAGCCCCGGTACGTAATTGTCCCTCCTCGCCTCTTACCTTCCCAGACTCCGAGCTAAATGGTTGGCTGATTAAAACACTCAAGTAGTGTGCTAAAGACCAATGGCTGATCGTTTGGCTCGGTTCTGCTCAGCTCGGATCGCGCCAGCCTATTCTGCGCGATACCTCGCGTGTAGCTCGCTCTTCGCTTGCCTGTAGCAACTTCGCACTTTCTTAGAACAACTACAAAAAACTGAAAGCTCTGTAACTTCTGCGATGGCTGGAAGACGTTATGTGACTGATCAGCATCGGATAAAGGCCAAACCGTGATCTTATGCGTATTCGAGGGGAAGATGTCGAGCGAGTCCTGTGCACTCTGAACTTCCAGATTTCTTCGACTTACATAGGACTTCCTACAGCGCCATCTTAATTGTAGGCAAGCTGTACTTTTTCACTCCTGGATTTTTGTACATGCACTTGGACTTCCAATGGACTTCCACGCACTTCCAGAAATTTGTACACCGGACTGCATACGTGATCTGCCCCTCGCGCGCGTTGATATTAAAATTGTTTTCGACAGGGTTGGGCACATGGACCGGTTATTTTGTTGAGGCAGGACCAGTTCCTGTCGAGTGACAGAGGGCAGACGGGCTGGGCACCTGGGGGGAGCTGACCTCTCCCTTCAGGCCGTCCCATCAGCTTTTGACCATTTTGACCTGAGAAAATTGAATCACTCGGGTCAAAGCAGAGCAGACAAGAGGGAGCGAAGGTAAGGTTTTCTCCTGCTGGACAAGATTCTCCGGTTGGATCGTCCATTATTAGAGCTCTTTCTCCGCCTCAGCCTCGAGCAAGATGTCCGACGTAAAGGGCAGTGACGTCACAGCAACCCACACCCACAGTGCACAGCATTCATTCGATTCTGTGAGCGAGATTCGCGACCGTTAAAACAGAATTTTTATGTTTTACATGATCAATTTTTCGTCGAAAGTGGGTGCGGACGTTAATTCGTCATGGTTTTCTATCGTTCAATTTCCAGAAGGCGAGGTGGTGAGGATGCCAAGTTCAATCCAGAAGTTAGACTAAGATGTTACGTCGAGTCACAACTCAGCGAGTTGGGGACCAGCCTTAACCTACGGAACACCTTCTCGCAGGCAATTTTCCGAGTAATTTCCACTGGCGGTTCGTAGTTTATGGCTGTGTTTCCGTCGCGCTCATTTATGAATGAGGCGCGGGTCGGCGAAAGACACCCACTTATCCTCTTGGCCCGTGACAAACAAAGTTACGGAAGCGGCACGCATGACTCACTGTTTCAAAAACGTTATAAAGTTGTGACTTCTGGCTTTTAACGCTCTGATGAGCTCTCTTCAGCCCTACGCTCTACAAACGTACTCCCGTCAGCACATTACCAACGAGCACATTGTATGTGATCCACCTCCCATGCCTCTATCGGATAATTACGACATTTGCATTTTAAAATTTTTGGCAGCTCTAGTCATCTTTTCAAACCTGTGTGGCAGCTTCTTAGGCAGCGATTAGCAGCGAACTGACTGGACCTTGCGACACCTCCTCTCCTCTTTGCTCGAGGCTCCTGCCTGGCTCGTGGAGTCACAAATTTCCGTTTCGCTGTCTTGATTCACACAGACTTTGCTATTTTGCAATTAGGTATTTCCAGAAAAATGACATGGGAGTCTGTGCAACAGAAGACGTAGTATATTGCACTGACTCCATGTTATTTTGCTGGCTTAAAGGCGCGTAGATAGGTAAAGTCTAAGGTGTTCCACACCAGGAAGCGCCGTAACCCGTTCCAATTTTGATACTTAGGCGTTTTCTTTCGAAACACCAACTGCATTAACGGTGTACGCAGACCATAACAAGCAGATAAGTGTGGCGTGGCGCATGGTTGAATGTGGGTCCTAATACGTGTGTTGTGGTCTCCTTTATACTGGATGCTTTCTTTTGCTCACCTTCTTCACTTCCCTGTAGTATCTCATTTGGACGCGCGGAAGCGACGCTTGCTTCTTAGCCTAACATGTTGATTTATTCAAACCACTTCGGATCGAAGTCCCCAGCCAAGAGTAGCTCACAATGAATTGATAAAATTGTTACAAACTGAGAGCACTACCAGTGAGACTGTGAGACAGAAGAGCATTTGGTTGTCATGTATAATTTTTTTCTCGAATATTTTATGTCGCTAAGATACACTCCATCACAGAAGAATAAAGTAGAGGTACGTCGAGACTCCTTGTGTAAAAAGTGATCCATAAAAAAATGGCTCTGTAAAATTGCAACGTTGTCAAAACAAGATGGTAAATTTTAAATGTTTGAATATTGTGCGACATTTTGAAACATGAGAAGCTAGAATATGAACTTTGGGATGATGAAACCTTTTTGTATTAAAATTTTCAACTCTCATAAAGGGTAAAGTTGTAACTTCGTGACTTTCTTTTCACAGTGACCGTAAGAACGTGGAGTGTAGGTGGGCAGGTTGAAAATGATTGGAATGCAAATCTTACGACCAGATAGCTCATAAACTATCGATGTCGGTGTTTTCATTTCCTATTGTGTCATATATGCATAAAAAAAGCTTATGAACTATTGATATCGAAGTTTTCATTTGCTATTGTGTTTTCTGACACCGTATTTTGAAGCATGATCAACAGCATCAAAAATTGCTGGTAAAAATTTATGGTAATTTTCTTTCTAAAATAATTTCTAAAATAATGATAATTTAGGCTATCTGGTCAAAACGCCGCACTAGAAACATTGGTAACCTCGAATAATCGTATAGTATAGTATAGTAAAATTACCGAAATTCCAGAAAATGTGAACAGTGAAAACAAAAATTCAAAATGGAGCAACCAGCCTAAGAAGTATATTCCAGTCGTAGCCGGTTGAGTTCAGCGAGTATTCCTGCACGACTTCACGTATTACTTAAAGGGATTTCCCGGCAGACCAGTGTATGTAACGCGTTATGTGCAGTGTGCATCGTATGAGAAATTATCCCGACCCAGTGTATACTTCTCGCTTGCGTTATGTACGATCTGACGTCACATTGCCTATCGGGAGGCAGTCTTCTATCGAGTACTAACGCAGAAGCGAAGGGATCCGCCCGGGAAACGCGTTATATGCAGTGTGCATCGTATGAGAAATTATCCCGACCCAGTGTACACTCCTCGCTTTCGTTATGAACGATCTGACGTCACA
>CABIKL010001091.1:0-17027 GCA_902196195.1 Aptinothrips rufus | reverse complement strand
CAAAGTTAAGTTTGGGGTCGCGAAAATGTTCATGGGCCATTTTGGGGTCGCGAAGTGATTTTGGTTGGGAACCGCTGTGCTAAGACGTCAATTTTCGGACCGCTTACCACTCGACGTTGTTTGCATATCGCCCTTTCCCATTTGACGCTATGCCAGACTGGTTATCGCTCACTTCCTTGCCAATAATCTCAAAGCAATAAGAGGATCTGAGCTCAGCTTTGTTCGTGAAGGCGCCAAGCTGCCCGCCAAGCGAGACGCCAAGACAGCAACTCGTCTCTCTCTCTCTCTCTCTCTCTCTCTCTCTCTCTCTCTCTCTCTCTCTCTCTCTCTCTGCTTTTTGAGGCTCAGAGCGGAGGGCAAGACATGACCTTGGATTGGTGAACCAAGCCGCGTCAACCCGGTCGTAGCCCGAACTGACTGTCAGGAAGTGTCCGCGGCACCGCGCTGATATGCGGGGCATTGCCTTGCAGTCCAAATGTGAAGAACCTCTGGTTCCGACTCAGGAAGACTTTCATGCGCGCGGATATTCAAACCCATCGCACACCTGACACGGCGGTCCCCACCGACTCGGCCAGAGATCGGCGACGAACACACATCTCTAACTTGAGAGGGTCCCCACAATAAACAATAAACCAAACGATAAAATAATCCATGAAAGGCAATTCGCGCACCTTTTCCTTGCTTTTGTTATTGCTGCTGTTGTTATCGCCATTCTGCCAGACAGGAACCAGGCTGCCGGATCCTCATGTTAGGCGGCAGTGGATGGAGGTCGCGGCCTTTCAACGTCTATAGCAGCAATAAGGCCTCTCTGATGAGATTAGCGAGGGGTCGAAAACTAACTCGCCTACTCCGACTTTTCAAAAAATCTAATATAAAAAATTTCGATTTTTTTTCTCACACTCTTCATGACTTAAGCCTACTATCAACCCCCACTGCCGACTCCCTTAACATAAGAAACACATTTATTCATAATGGATGGTTCCGCGCTAGGTTTTACCTGAAACAGGTGGTAAGAAAGGGAAACGAAATATAAATCATTCCCAAGACGATGTAACGTGGACCATATTACACGCTATTTGTTATGCAGTTAGTAATGAGCCCTGCGTGCCTGACAAATATTAAGGTTAAGTTTCGCTCATATCCAAATTGAATTTACAGAAATTGTTTACCAGTGAAGAAAATTAACGATAAATTTAGTCTAGATCTAGACTCAATTTCTTCTAAGTTATTCAGAAATTAAGGTGCTGGGCGCAGCACAAACGTACCCAGTTTCTAATAAAGAATGATTTGAGTATGAGCTAAATTTAGCCTAAATTTGACATTGTCAGAAGGGACATTCTCTAGTATTGCTGATCTCGTATTCTTAGCAGGTAGCAGTGGCTCACAGTCGCTCGCAACAATTTGTGTCTGTTTGACACTGTTCAACTTGCTCGGCACACACAGTGTGACCAACACTCCGCTAAGGAAGTCAAGGCTCGTCTCGTCCGCTCTGCACCGTCTGAACAGACTGCATGGAGCGCGAGGACGAGAGGGGCGAGGAGAGGGCACCGGGAGGGTGAGGGGAGGGGAAGGGGAGGGAGAGGGGAGGGGACCGGGCGAGGGTGAGGGGAGGGAAGAGGGAGGGTGAGGGGAGGGAAGAGGAAGGGTGAGGGGAGGGGACCGGGAGGGTGAGGGGAGGGGAACGGGAGGGTGAGGGGAGGGGGACGGGAGGGTGAGGGGAGGGGGACGGGAGGGGACCGGGAGGGTGAGGGTACCGGGAAGGGGAGGGGAGGGGTGGGGGAGGACGAGAAGGGGGAGAGGCGCCTGAAGAGGGGAGGAAGTCCGCGGGGGCCCCGACGCAACGTGACCGAGCTCAAAGCGTGAAAGGCTTGTTGCCTCAGCAAATACTGTACTGCCGCATGAATGGGAGACAGTAAAATGTGTACGCACGTTCTCTCACTCGAACTTCGAAGTCTAACCAGATAATTCTCCGTGTGTTGCAGGCTCGTGTCACCATGGCTGAAGCGACAACTGGGTAAGTAACAACCACTTGAAGTTACACTGTGCTTTAGTCCTCAGAAACATTTGGTAACTTGCCAGCACTTCACTAGATTTCCTAAAGGTCAATCGATAATAAGGGCTCCAGCTCTGGCAAAAAGCAAGCTGTGGCTCTCTAATTTTTTGTTCTCCGTAAATCGTTAGATGCCTTGTTAGACGCTATATCTTATCGTGACCTGCCTTTCCTGCCATCTCGTAGCTCAAGGAGATTTTGATATAATTTTTTTGAAAATAAAACATATCAGTAAATTAAAACACACTTTCTCGATGTTTCAGATCAACGAACCATGTCAGCCAAAGAGAGAGTGGTTCTAAGTAAGTGATAGCTCTAACACCATATCAGTCAAACGATGGTCTCCCCGCGCCAAAAACATCAACCAGGCGTGACCCACCAATGACCCCTCGGTCACCAGGCCAAGACCAGAGCGGCACAAAGAACTCAGCTGAGCGGCACAAAGAACTCAGCTCCTCAGCCTGACGGAGATAGGGAGTGGATATAGTAAAGCCTGTCTGCGGGAGGCGAACCAAACCGACCAAAGAGGCTTATCTTGTGTCCCCAGTCACGACGGGGCAAGGCCGACGCCAGACACAAATACACAGTCAAGTGTACTTTCAGTACATAGGAGCTGAGTTGATAAATTACGCAAGGTACTCAGGCGCGTTGTGGGGAACAACGAGATCGCGGCCCCCTCCCCTCCCCTTCCCTCGGAAGGTAGGCATCACGACCGCACGCACCTGTCAGCACAGTCAAATTCCACTAATTTGTCTCCCCCCCCCCCCCCCCCCCGATAGATGCCTGGGTACAATCCTGGAGGAAAAGGCGGGGGGGGGGGGGGGGGGGGGGGGACGCCACGGTTGGGCTATGGGCAAAATTTGTGCGAGTCCTCTAAATTTCTCTCATTATTTAACTGCAAAGAAAATTAGAGAAGGTACGGATATGATGATCAAGGATGCGGAATGGAACGCGAATGCCCCCTAGATGCCTCAGGTAATTTATAAATGGCCCCTTAAGACACCATCCTCCTGACATCTACTAGTGTAGGGACGCAAAAAGACTCGAATCTTTAACAGCCGCGTTAATCACGTGACAAATACGTAAGGGTAAGTTACGTTAAATGCGTGGCGGTGGATTGAAACGACGCGAGAAGCATCACGTCATTTGTGAACGGCCCCTAAAGGAGACGTTGAGATTACTTGTTGACGACACAAAGCGAGCCGCGGACAGCGCCGGTCGGCTAGGCAACCCAACTCACCTGTCGGCAGCACGGGCTGCGTCCTACAGCGATCGTCATTTGTTGCAGGACGTGGAACAGGGAGGGACTTCCCGCGCAGATCCTCGCTGGGCTCGCCCTCTTCCTCGAAGTGGTCTGGCTGCACATCCGGATCCTAATCGAGGTGTGCAAGAGCATCTACGTCACTTTCGTGCCGCCCGTCGAGAAGTCGGTCTCCGGCGAAGTGGTCCTCGTAAGTAATTCCTGCAAAATAGAACGGCAGTAAAGTAACCGGCAGCGGTTCAAACTCAACAGTGTTTTGTAAGTCCTGGCAATTTTACCATGATGATTTCAAAAGGAATTTCGAAACGAATTACAAAATCATGCTGATTGTCAAACTACCACGTTTGTAGTCTGATAATTATTGGCGAGGCTATCCGACCAACCATTATTACTTTTCATGCTAGAACGTAGAGTACCATTGAAAATTAGTAACATTCTAGAGCAATGACCGTGCTTCTCAACACAGCGTAGACAGCAAGATAATAATGGAGCTATGTCTTCTGCAGATTACAGGAGCAGGCCATGGGATAGGGCGGGAACTCGCTCTCAAGTACGCGTCTCTCGGCTCCACGGTGGTCTGCGTCGACATCAACGAGAAGGGGGCCGCCGAGACAGTGAAGGAAATCAAAAGCCTTGGAGCCACCAAGGCTGCCGCCTACAAGTGAGTCCAGTTGTCCTAATGGGACTGCCGGAGCGCGCCTTCTGCTACACGGGGTCGTTCACAAATTACGTGACCCGTTTTAGAGGCTTTGTCTTATGTCACGGTGTCACAGTCGTATCCCAAATACATGGCAAGGTTAGGTTAGATTGGTCACGGAAGAGGGGAGCGGGTCAGAATGTGGCCTGAAATCGGTCACGTAGTTTATGAACGGCCCCTACGAAGGCAGTGGTGGCGGGTGGCGGTCGTGGCGCCGGCGATCGACTGTACCTCTGTCTTTCGCACTTGTTGACTTTACCTAAGTTTTCTCTTTATTCGTGGCATGTGGGGCAGTCTATGCTCGTCACATAGCTACGAAGCTGCATATAGAAGAAAATTTTCAATTGCAATCGCAGTGAGATCAAAAACATGATAATTTCGAAATGGCCGTTGAGGTTTGAAAATACCAATAACAAATTTTGACTCCTGGGTGCTACTTCCAGCCATTTTGTGACAGCCTAAGGCTAAGCGACTAAACCATGCCTCTACGCGTCACGAAAACGAGGAAGAGGAAAAGATCATTGTTTCCTTTTCGGCCTCGCCAGTTGAAATGGCCTGCCCTAACCTCGCGTCAGAACAGCAGCAACTCTATGAGTTTACTTACTTTTAAGTCCAGAAATAATCACTACCGTAGTAGCTCGAGGTGCTTGTAGATGTGGTGCATCGGAATTATCATTACTTGAGGCGCGAATCGACGATGAGATGCATATTTAACTAAAATAACCGCGGAACCGAACGCTACGGACCGAGCATGGTTCGCTGGTTCGCTCGTCAACCGGTGCAGTCCTGCACTCTAGCGGAAGCTTTTGAACCTCCCGCAAAACCTTCTCGATCCGTTCCGTTCCATGGTTCCATGCGATCACAGCTCTCAACAGGGGAAGTAGATTAAAGAAAATGTGAGCGTCTCTCATGCTGTCAACTGTTGTAAATAATTAACAGCTAAAAGGGAAGTATGTTACGAAATTACTTTAAAGACTTGTTCGCGCCGCCATTCGCAAAATCATCCGAGGACGGCACCCGTGGATTCTCATTAAGACTAGAATAATATTGGAATAGTCCGCCTACAGGTTTTCGACAGCAGTTCTCACCTTGCACGTCTTACTTTTCGAACAGTGCGATTGGGGACGGGGTTCAGTTCCGTCTGACCTACCACAACAACAGATCCCAAGTAACAGCGAGTCGTCCTGTGACGTCAAGATGACGTCACTCTGACGATTTTCTGTTACTAGGGATTGTTCTCTCTGCTGCAGGTGTGACTGCGCCAGCCGCGAGGAGGTGCTGGCCATGGCGAAGAGAGTGCAGCAGGAGGTCGGCCCGGTCACCGTGCTCGTCAACAACGCCGGGATCATGCCCACCAAGCCCTTCCTCGAGCACAACCCCGAGGAGCTGCGCAAGATCTTCGACGTGAACATGATGGCGCACTTCTGGGTAACGAACTGCAGGCCCTGCAGGCGCGGATCCAGACCTGACTTTTCTTTTAAGATAATTTTGAAACCTTTCTGGTATCTAAATAATGAAAGAAAATTTTAGCAGAAAGAGAACGATCATCAAAAAAGAATTCTTCTAACTCCTCTGCGTTCAGCAATAGAATAGCTGCTTAACGCGTGGCAAATGGTGGACCATCCAGTTCAGGTCCTTTAGGTGATGAGAGTGCTCCAGGACCTAGGGTGCTGGACAACGTTTCCTGCTTTGGTTCTAATCGGTCGGTCTGGTCGTCTGCAGCTGCTGCAGGTGTTCCTGCCCTCCATGATAGAGAAGCAGCACGGCCACGTCGTGGCTGTCTCCTCCATGTGCGGCCAGATGGGCTGCACCAACCTGGCGCCCTACTGCGCCTCCAAGTTCGCGGTGCGTGGCTTCATGGAGTCCCTGTTCGTGGAGCTGCACGACACGAGGCCCGACCTCCGGGACAAGATCCACCTCACCACCATCTACCCCTACATGGTGAACACCGGGCTGGTGAAGGCGCATAGCGTCCGCTTCAACAGCATCATGGCCATCCTCAACCCCAAGGAGGTGGCCGAGGAGGTCGTCGGCGCCATGCGCAGGAACGAGACCGAGATGTCCATCCCTAGATGGAACTTCCACTTCAACAGGGTCGTGAGGTAAGAGCTGCCCGGGTGGCTTCACCAGTGAGAAATAGAGACCGAATCTACATCGTTTCGACGCCGAATCGACGTGATTTTCGTCGGAATGACATCGAATCGACCCATTATTTCTCACTGGGTCTGACCATAAAAGCATTTTTGTCCTCGTATTTCTACTGTAAGTCATCCACTAAGGAGTTTGAATGGTCTGCCTTGCAGATTGTACCCCAACGCAGTCGGCCTCCTGCTCCGCGACTTCTTTCAAGTCTCGATCAGAGGCGAATAGTGCGCGCTCTGTACGGCGGGACGAGGAACTTCCTCAGCAACATCACAGGACTTTGCGCAATTCAAGGGGGACCTGTGCTCCAGTCTGTAGCCTTATTCCGGCCGCGTACTTCTCCTGGTGTGCGGCGTTGTCTGTTTCAGACAACACCAATCCATAAAGCAGCAGCGACTGTCACACTCACAGAAACCGCACCCTACTCTATGACTTGTTTTTATTTTTTATTTTAATACCGGTAATAAAACTGTTTCCTTTTTGTAAATCAGACGTATGATAAGTTACTCCTCCTCCTCCTCCTCCTGCTGCCCTGGTCAGGGGGGCTGAAGGTGGCCAGGAAGGCGTGCAGGGCCTCCCTCGAGGGCAGCACGGTCATGAGGAACTCCATGAACAGCGGCCTCCTCGAGCTTATCTCCAGGTACTCCTGTGGCGGCATGAAGCCCTCCTTGAATGCCTTGGTGTCCTTCAGAATCACGTCCACGAATTCCTGAAAGTCACGAAGTTCCAAGAGGGAAGTTCAAAAGTCATGATCACCCAGGAGACCAGTCGTAAATTACGTAAGGCCAATGCTTTTAGACCTTTTCCCCCTCCCCGTGTTACGAGGTAGAGAGCGAGGTCGGATGCCTCCCGTGACTCCCGTGCAATGGTGTTGCGTATTTAATGGACAACCCTTTGGCGCCCACCTTGCAGAAGCCGTCGAAGTCCTCCGGGCCGGCGGCGGCGAACATGATCTTGGCGTACATGACCATGTCGGCGCGCGTGATGTTGCCCTGCGCACGCGTGTAGGCACGCGAGCAGAGCAGGGCGCGCTGCATGTCGGAGCCCTTGAGGTCGGAGAGGGCCTGGATCCACTGCGCGGGCGTCACGTACTGCTTGTTGTTCATGTCGAGCGCGCTGAAGACCGCGTCGCACGCCGCCGACTCGGACATGTCCAGCATCTTGCTCATCGAGTCCCTGAAGCCCATGCGGTCCAGCCGGTCCGGCTGTCTCTCCGGCCGCTCCTCCTGCCGCTCCCGGCGACGACCACGGGCCCGGCCCAGGACACGCCTCTCCCTGCGGTCCTTGGCCTGCACGCCCTTCCCCCACCACTCTGGAACGAACAGGTCAAAACAAGATGGCTGCTCTCACTTGCCCTACCAAGTGTGAGAGAGAGGCCCTTTTCGCTCCCGCTATTTGCCTGGCCAAGTGGACCTGCCGTCTCACTATGCAAAATGATGGTGGTTTCGATCAGCTGCGATAGATCACAGCGAAATCGTCGACCTTTTCTGTGAAAACGAAAGTGTAAAAACTATAGTTTCGAGAAGCCTACTTTGCGCTGCCCTTGGCTGCCCTATAGCAGGCCTTTTATTTAGTCCAGTGGGCGGGATGGGGGTGTGGTCGCCGTGGCTGGGGTGCTGGCGCTGCTGCACAGAGAAACCAAAACCCAGCCCAATCCAGAAACCTACGGTTAAAAAACATTTCTAAAACGCTTTTCGAAGCTTCCTGATCATTTTGCAACAGGTCTCAAAATCACCAAAAATATGTTTTCATCCTCGGTTTTTGGGTTGAGTTGCCTTAGATTCTGGGTTTTGATTTTTCTGTGTGGCGCGAAGTGTAACACAATCAGACACGTTGCCCGCTGGACCGTAAAGGGACAAGGCGGAAGCACGTCACCGGAGCGGCCCGGAGCGGCCTCATCATCGCACTGCCTCCGCGCTGCGCTTCTACTCTGTTTCTGGGCGCTGGTCAAAGTGCTGACTCCGAATGACCACGCGCGTCGCCTCGTACTGGAAGCGTTGTTGGAATTGAATCAAAACCTAATATTAAGCCAATCGTATAGTACTGAGTGCACTGCTCTCTCAGACTGCTGATCACATTTCGGTAGTATTTGTTTTCAATTTTATGACGTAGTAATTAAAAGGTTTATCATATATGCTATAAACATCATATTCAGACCAAATTCGAAATGTTTTTAGAAGTCTATTGCTGCACAAATTTATCGGTTGCGCGAAAAACTTCGATAATTTTAAGCTCTATTACATAATACGTGTATAATAGTATGATATAATATCGAAGAAATATATGGGCGAGTAATTTACTCGTGTTTTCTGACGTGACTCACCGTGCGTTTCGCAGAGCTTGTGGAAGATGAGGCAGAGGCACTGCAGCTCGTAGTCACTGAAGGCGGTACGGTTGGCCAGCCTCTTCACCTTGCTGGCCCAGACCACCTGCAGGTGGCGCGCCCTGGCGGGGTCCATGGTCGTGTCGCGGTACATGTTGGACGACATGTTCCCGCCGGCCCCGGCCCCTGCACCCTCCTCCCTAGGTCAGCCCCCTTGGAAAGAAATCAACAAGCAACTGGTAAAACTGTAAGCACTGAGCAGGGATTTGTGAACAAACCAACTTGGCTGGCTTCCCAGTCGGAAAGTTCGCCGTCTTATATCGAAACGACATTGTATCTTTAGTGTCGAAGTCTATGTCAAGGTGGTTCTCAAAACAAAGTAGTTTCTATCTCAAATGTTGAAAAGGACATCTCGAAAATTCATGCAAAATCGAGCTAGGAGCAGACTGCGGACAGCCTAATTTTGCTGTTGTAACTCTGCTTTGCATGGGAAGAGAGCAGTAAAGTAACTTCTTTAGTGCGTGACTATTTTTCAATGTTTATTTGATAATATTAAGACAGTTGTGTAAATCGATTTGGAAAGTATGTGGTTCGCTTCGACGCCGACTTCGCCACAGGTTACAGAGGAGGTGGAACACCGTGGAACAACTGTCATTCTGCTTCTCACCTTATTGGACCCCCACTATCCTGGTTCATACATTTGATTTGGGAAGAGAAGAAATACGAACAAAAGTGTCTACAATGGAAGCTGTGCTGTCTTGACAACATTATACGCAGTGTTGAAAACCGTACGGCGTTAGAAACTTTCAGGGGATAAGGCTGACAGTCTAGAGCTCGTTACACCAAGCCTCTACATAGGCTTTCATCAAATTCAAATTCAGATAAGTACTTGACCTAGGTGAACAGCCATTAGTATGTAAGTACGAAGACCGTGGAAATTAGTGTACAATCGAACCAAATCTTTGACCATCACGATCAGAATTCGTCGTAAATTTCTATTTTTGGCCTTGCATTTGTGACTGGTAGTACTATTGGTGCCATCCATTCCATCGTCTATGCCAGACAAGACAAGAACTTTCAGTATATATACTGGCCGCAGACTTTTATTTTTATTTGCTTGTTGGTATCGGTACACATCACAAGATGACGGTTAGCTCGAAGCTCAGGCGGCGTCCTCCGCCGTGGAGTCCACAGTCTCGGTGGGCGCCAGGTTGTTGGGCAAGACTGGCGCGGGGCGCGGGAAGGCGGGGCCCAGCGGGCGCTCGAAGGGGGGCCCGGGTGGGGGCGGGCCGAAGGGCGGCCTCATCATGAAGGGGGGCGGCGCGGGGTGCATCATGCGACGCGTGTTGCGGCACGCGCGCATCTTGGAGGCTGCGTCGGCCACCTCGTCACAGGAGCGCTCTAAAACAACATGGCAGTAGTGCGTTAAACTGATTGCAAAACCAAAAACGAAAAAAAATAATGGAATAATTTCTGTTAATTTAGATTGTAATACACATGATTTGATTACTTACGGCCTTGCCACTTAGCACCAGGACACGTCTGAAGAGAGAAAGATCAGGAAATATTGTGAGTAAAACAATTGAAACAATTATGACAGGTACGCTAAAAATTTCATTATTTTTTATTTTTTTTTTAAGTTTTTTTCGTTTTGCTTTGTCAAGCCGTCATTCTCACCTCTTCGACGGTGTGCTGCAGGCAGAAGAGCATCTCGTCGGCGCCGCTGCGGCACACCTGCTTGGCGTGCACCAGCTCGCCCGCACTCTGCATGCAGGCCTCCACTGCCTTGTCGATGGCCTCGGTGATGTCCGAGGAGTCGCCCTCCTCCTTCAGCAGCCCCGACACGGCCTCGGCGTTGATCGTCACGTCCGTGTCCGTGTCCGCGCCCGACAGCTGCAACCCGATGAGTAAAATATAAGGTGTGATCACTTGTGATATTCCGTCACAGGGAAAAAAATCCTCGTAAAGCTACAGTACACAGATGCACTACTTTTATTCTAAAGCGTAGTCTGTACTGGAAATTTTTTGAAAAATTGTGTGGATTTTTTAAAGAGAAGAAGCATATTTTGTTTTTTTTAATTATTTTTTTTCGTGGTAAGTTGACTTTTTAAAAATCCTTAAAGTTATGACTTAAGCTCAAGGAAACAATTTTGTGGTAACTTTACGACTTTTTTTTAAAGTCGTTTCGATTCCCTAGTTGCCATTTCACCGCGAATTTCTCTCCATCAAACGCTAAACGCCGGAGATTTGCGGTTAGACGACTCAAGTTCTCTAGGCATGAAAGCAACACTAATCTTGGAACGATTTTCCCTCTCCGATGGTGTGATCTCCACTTCTTACCAGGTCCAGCTCCATAAAGTGGCACTGCATGTCACACTGCAACACAAGCGAAGGAGTGTTAGGAAGAATTAGAGCGTGTTTGAACGGCTCCCTTGTGTGTGCATTAATACAGAGACTTACCCCCTTGTTCCACATGAGGGACTTGCGCTGGGTCGGCTTGTACTCTGTAACAAGAGCAGCAGAGGAATAGTTAGTCTTCGCGCCTGTCAGGCAGGCAACCAAGACGCAAGGGTGTTGAGCGGGCTGGCCTACCCTGCCCCTGCCAGACATGAGCTCGACCGCCCGGGGCGCCCGGCGCTACCTCGATCCCACTCGCTCCCGTTACCAGCCCCATAGCCCTCACACTCGCCATCTCACGTTTGTGTGTCGATATATTTGTGCAAAGTAACATTTATGAACATATTTGTTCACATTATGTGCTATTTTCCTCAATCTCTCTGTCTCGGCCGTCCCCGCTCACCACCCGCCGCTCCCCGCTGCACTCACTGGCCATGTCGAAGCGGTCCTCGGGACTCATGCCGAGCTGCTTGGCGGTCTCTCGCTCCCACTGCTCGAAGCAGACCACCCTGGCGGTGAAGTTGAACTTGTCTGGCACTCGGAATAGAGGGCGCAGCTCGCAGGCAGGCCCGCTGTAGTCCTGTGGGCAGAAGGGTCGTGAGGTTAGGTTCTACAGCGAAAACATAACCTAACTTGTTTGGCACTCGGAATAGAGGGCGCAGCTCGCAAGCAGGCCCGCTGTAGTCCAGTCGGCAGAGGGGTCGTGAGGTTCTACAGCGAAAACATAACCTAACCTAACCTCGCGGTCGATCTCGGAACAATACAGCTGGTAAGTAGAAAAACAAATTACAAGAAGAAAGTAGACAGAATGGTGGGCCCAGCCAGTGTGGGTGGTTCATGTGCCTGCCGCACTGCTGCAACTGGAGAGGCTCTCACCTCCGTGCCCCAGCGGTGCGGGCCGTGATGGCGGGGAGGGCCGTGGCCTCCCCGATGGCGATGGTACCAGGGGCCCGGGGGCGGCGGCGGCGGCCAGCAACCCGGGGGCGGCGGTCCAGAACCTTCCGGTCCAGACGACACGCAGGGCGGGGGTGGAGGGGCCATCACTTCTCCTTCGCTGTCACCGCCAGGAGGAGACGGAGGGCAGCGACACTGCACAGCGGAGGAAAAACAAACCACTCCATCGGTGATGCAAGGAGTCGAGGTGTCGTACATTCAAAGGGAAATGATGCTTGCCTCGCTGGCCTGCCTCCTGACTCGGTTCACTGCCTGCAGAGTGAGGTGGTAGCCCTCCTGCTCGGCCAGCTCCGACAGGGATGCTTCGTCGAGGAACGTGGCAGTGACTGCGGCGCAGCACGCCTGCAACAGATCAACAACAACACATTGCACAACAACAACAAAAACAGGCGCTACATATGCAGCATGTGCTTCAAATTTCAAGTGTACGACTTCCGTTCTGACTTTCGCTCAACGTCTCCGAGGGGCTTTTAAAACGTTAACGTCAGTGTTGCAGTTTCTCCGAGCTTTAGTAAAGACAAAGCGAATTAATCCAATAACCGCTTGTACTCAGATGTGCTACTCGTGAACTCGGGTGTAAACAGGGATAATAGCATTGGTCCATTACTGAAATGTTGAATCACTGTGGACGGTTAAATGCAATTACTAGCAGCACCTTGGTGCGCAGTTTCCGTCCTAATCGCTGCTCCATGGGGGACTTCCCCGCTCCGCCCCTTGCTGCGCCTTGCTGCGGTCAGGACACGGAGTTGGGGGATCCCCGGGCGTCCCAAAGAAAGGCCGATTTGAACACCAGTTGAGTGGCTAGCCTTCCCACGGTCCAAAAAAAAAGGACTATGCGTTGATAAAGCAACAAGCCGATATCTCAGGATGCTGCGTTTGAAACTTTGTCTGCCATGTTAGCAAAACGGATTGGTCAAAAAGACGCCAAGTGTCGTCTAACTGACCAGACTTGGTCACACAGTGAATAAAATGAGTTCAAGAAAAGTCATGTTGACGTCGCAGAAGTTTTTTTGGACCTCTTCTATACTTAAGCATCGGAACAAAATTGTTGTCAGAGCTCAAACTGGCGAAATGTATTTCACTGCAAATCAGAGGGTCGAATAGTTCGGGAGAGACAGCGGCCACCTCATTTTTTTATTCGCCTGTGACACGAATCGGACATTTTTCAGGAAATGACCCATGTAATCATGGCGTGTGGTGGCCTGGCCGGAACAGGCGACATGACTACGAGTGGCGAGGCGGTGAGGTGACTGGCTGTCGGTCTCTTTTAAAACGCGATGGTTTAGTCGCGTTGGTACAGGAAGTGGCCCTCCGGCTCGCGGTCATTTGCAGTGTTACCAATTTATGTTGCCATAACATGTGTTGGTCTTAATGCGTCCCCACTGCTGCCTCGCCGAGATTCATCTGTTCTTGTTCCGAAGAAGTGAAGGGAAAGATACGAGTTGCCCTGATCTTGGGACTATAAACAGAGACAAGCGAAAGTGCTTCTCTTAAACGATATCGAAACGATGTCGCATCGACGCAACGGCCATTGAAACGATATCAATTAATTGACTCAGTTTCGCGGCTACGCTTTTCTGTGTGGGGACCTGACGGTTTAGGCGAGCTGAGTAGCCGCGTTCTTTACGTGTACACTGGCTGGCGTATGGCAGTGACCTTATGAGGCAAAATGTTTGAGTGGAAGAAAGGGAATCCGTAAAATATCGCCAAAATTGGCCTAAAAACGTCCAGTAAAAGGGTTTTCTGTTCGGACTGATTTTCCCTTTAAATCTGCTCCGCGGCTGTCAGGCGAGGCGAGGCGAGGACCTGGACCATGTCACGTGACCTGCTGTGACGCTCTCTGTGTCGCTCTGCACCACTCTGCAATGTGCTTCCCAAACGTGTCGCCCACCAATCACCGCTGTTCGAAAGCTCTCGAGCTGCATCCCGGCTGAGCAGAATTAATGTTCAGTGTAACGACAAAGCACGACTTTTCCTCGTAAGAAGATTGACGCGACACACACCCCACAATAAAATTTCGAAAGAATATCGTGTTTTTTTTGTTTTTTTTAAAAAAGTCGAAATCCACGCCCTGGATTTCGAAACGACTAACGAGTTTCAACATTCTTTACAAAAACAGTAATAGTCAGAAATGGTTCGTTGAAACGACGTCGATTCGATATCGTTTCGATGCATATTTGGACCATTCTACCGCTCTAAAATTTAGGACGGAATCAATCATCCAAAGAGCTAACAATAGACATAAATGCACAGCATCAAAACTGCTACAACTAAGCATAAAGTTGCTTGCCAAGTGATCACCCTCAAATTTATCTCTCTAAGCAGCGGTCATGTTTCGAATCTTCAGATTTCTGGACCACTGTCAAGTCAAAACTCACAAAAATAATTTTAAATGAAAAAAAAAAAGAACGACAAAAAAAAAAGGGTACGAATTGGCATCCGTATTGAATCGACATCGTGTAGGTGTCATCCTTTCCCACTGGGCCAGGATTAGATTTGATTGTATTTACCAGCAGCGCCGTCAGAGTGACACTTAGAAGGACTTTCATGATGCTGACAATGGCGCGACGTGACGCACTCCACCGCGAGCTGTGTGGCTCGCTGTACTGCCCTGCACCTCAGGATGCTGCCATTTATAATGGCGCTGCGGCTGTCCACGGCCCGGACGTCACCCCGCCCCCGCCCCGCCCCGCCCCGCCACGCTCGCATCGCGGCTCCGTGCCACCCATCTGACTTGTCCAGGCGATAGGTACCAGACGCCGGGTACCCATCAGCGGTATTAGTATACCTGCTGGCTCGACGCCGCGCCGGTAGACTCATCCTCACAGTGTTTTTAGCACCATCGTCATCGTGCTTGGCCTTCCCTTTACTTCCCTGCCCTACCCTTCTCTTCCCCTCCGAGACCCCAGTTGTTGTGATGTCCAGTATTCGTCTGCTAGGCGACGCGTCGCTCCGTCACGGACTGGTGCTTCGGGATGACAGGGCAGGCGCGCCGCGACGGGGACGGCCGTCTGGTCCTAGCCCATTCTAGCACTTTCTGCTTCCGATCTCAGGGCAAAATATGATTATGCAATCGGCCCTTTAGAAGTCCTTTACCTACGACAACCGATCATATGAATCGTGGGTCTTTTGTTCGTGTCCCACAGTTCCCATCTCCCACAGTGAGAAATGCCGTCTTGGACGGTATCGAAACGATATCGAGTCGATGTCGAAAAGATATCAAGAGGCCGCGATAGGGGAACATTTCGTTTGTAACAGGGCTGTTACAAGACAGCGTCATTTTCAAATTTGGCGTTTCCCTCCCTGACAAATTCCTGACGGAAATGTAGATTTCCCTTGCCTTTTACAAACAAAGCACGTGACCGCACAGTTGTGAGAGACAAAAAAAATAAGAGCTAACGAAATCGTTGATATTCGAGGATAAAACGAATGACATCTGTATCTGCCAAGTTGTCTAATACTGGTAACGAATTCGCTTGCTATTCCCTGATTTCCGTGACTTTTAACAACTCTGCACAAGCTGTAAGAAACATCTTAATTACAATACTTAAAAACTAAATAATCAACAAAAAAAATTAGAAGAAAGAGAGCCGCCCGTAGCGACTCCCCCTCCGAGCTGGCGGGACCAATTCTGACAAGTGAGGTCCCAAAGGGATTCCCGATCCCGGTATTCGAACCCCTTCGCCACAAGGCGGTTCGTTTCATCCAGGTACAACGGACACTAGACATCCGTCCGCGCCTTTGCAGGCTTGGCTAAAAGTGATGAGCGAAGGTGTCGGATGATTTTTGTCCTCTTGAATTACTGGCGGACGAGGAGACTAGGAGAGGTGTTAAATCATATCGGATGGATGGGATCCGAACTTTCATCCTGCGGCGTCAGATTCGAGCACTCTAACCACTTTGCCACAGAGATCTGTGCACAACTCAATATATAAATGGATTCAAAGCTGCCGGTGGACCGATCTCAGAGTGGGCCTAGTTCGAGGTTGGGTGGGCGAGCGGCAGGCGAGCGGCGAGCGTACCCTTGCCCCCCCCCCCCCCCCCCCCCCCCCCTCTTTCCTGGCCACTCACAGCCTGCTGCCAACCATAAACAAGAACAAGAAAAAAACAATACTTACTACCGCCCGCCGATCAACCTTAAACATACATAGTGAAATTTTGCTATGACCGGAATGTTGAAAGTAAGTTCATTGATAAGCTTCTGCACTTCTTTATGTGTATAAAAAATTAACTGGCTCTAAAGACGTCAGTTTTGAAGTCATCTGTAGCTTAGGATGCTTGGTCTTAAAGTTTGGAATGAAAGAGGTTAGTTGATGACAATGCTGAAAATTCATCTTTCATGATAAGTCGATGTAGTTTCACTTTCTGAGTATGATTCCCGTTATATTGAATTTCTTTTATCTTATTCGGCTGTATCTCAAAAATAGCTACTGATGCAAATCAGCACCCAGAGGCAGAAAAACCGGCGGAGCTGAAGTGCATCTTCATGTTTACATCTTATATGATCTGTTATGAATCCCTTTCTTTCCAATCTGAAACAATAATAATCATCACATCTTCGGAAATCACACAATTAGAAAATTTTGCTCTATTAATATTTTTTATCAGCAGAGGTTAGCAATGTAACAATCTTCACTGTTTCAGTATCTAGTGAATGCTTGTATTTCTTTTCTCCAGGATAAGGGTCAGCAGCACACATTTGAAGACAAATGGCCATCTATGCGAGCTATTGTATTGAAGCTTCTGCAGCAAGAAGCAGTTACACAAAATGAATGGCAGGATCTCTTTGGTCTCGTCCACGCCGTCTGTCTGTGGGATGAGAAAGGAGCAGTCAAAGTTCGTGATGCGCTTACTGACGATATTATGGAGTTCATCAAGAAAGCACAGGAGGCATGTATTTATTGGTAGTGCATCTGGGAGCTATCATATAGTTTTTTTGACCAGTGTTATAAATTGTCTCAATCCTAGTTCTGTTCTGTTCCCTTCATATCATTCTATTTTAAAATGTGTTTTCCAGAGAGTCATGTCTCATCAAGAAGACCAAGCACTCCTCAAAGCCTATATTGCAGAATGGAGAAAATTTTTCACGCAGTGCAACTACTTGCCCACTCCGTTCAGGCAGTTAGAGACGTCACTTGTTGGCTTCAAAACGCCTGGCTTCAAACAGACCACAGAAGCTAGCATTGTGCGCAAGGTAAAGATT
>CABIKL010001090.1:0-17033 GCA_902196195.1 Aptinothrips rufus | reverse complement strand
AAAAAAAAAAAAAAAAAAAAAAAAAAAAAAAAAAAAAAAAAAAAAAAAAAAAAAAAAAAAAAAAAAAAAAAGCAGCTGAACACAGCACATGGATTCAAAATATGACAACTGTGGTCTGTGTAGAATATTTTCACCATTATACATAAAGACACCAATCACCATTTCTTCTGACTTTTTTGTCTATTTACAGGCTTGTAGAAAGATTTCTGATTTCTGTCCTGATTCATTTCTTTGTAGTAACCAAAGCCTCCACCACCAAGGCGTTTTCTAGGACGATTGCTGTTCTGGCTGTTTACTTTCAAATCAACAGCGGGAGGAACTGTGAAGCCAAATGATTTTGCCACTTTTGCTAAGTCTAGGGTTTCGACATCAAAAATGTTTTTTAACTGGTGAGAATCATATGCTCTAACGTATGACTTGTAAGCTTCCTTAGCTGACAAGTGCAGAAAATAGTTCTTGGTCATTAATTTCTCAAGCTGAAAGATAGAGACATTTGCATTTAATAAAAAAGCCACAAAAATTAAAAACTCAGATTCAAAACTATAAAAATTAAAATACCTGGAGTTGGATATCTGCCACTTTATTCCATGAAAATTCAAATTCATTTAGGGGTACTCGAGCTTGCTTCAGATACCTAAGGAATCCTAATTCTTCTGGACGCAAAATAAGGAGAGCATGCCCAGAGCTGCCTTCTCCTCGAGCAGTACGACCAACACGATGGATATATTCCTAAAATCAAAATTTACATCTGTAGCCAAAGTGAAATTAACATTATCAATAGTTTTGCATGTGAATAAAAAGGCAATACTTATTACCTTAGGATCATCGGGGGGATCATATTGCACAATCCAATCCACAGCAGGAATGTCTAAGCCTCGAGCAGCTACATCAGTGCAGAGCAAGATACCAGTCTCAGCATTGCAAAACTGGAAGAATGTTGTTGTTCGTTTTGCTTGCTTCTGCTTACCCTGGGATGACATAGAATGCTCTTACAGTAAATAAATTGATAAAATGTCAGATATCAGAAATCAAATCTCAAAATCTTACATGGATGGCAAGAACTGGAAGGTCTATATAATTGAGCAGTTCTTGATGAAACTTTACAGAAAAGCATGAGCTGAAGAACACCATTACTTTCTTCTTTCGATTCTTTTTGAGGAAGGTAAACAGCAACAAAAATCGATTTTCTGAAGGGCACACAACATACCCTGAAAAATAAAAAAATAGTTACAGTTCCTATGTACAAATACCAAAAAAGCTTAAAGAAATTGAAAATAAGGACATAAATATCTACCTTGCTCTAAACCATCCACTGTTGCACTCTCTTTAGCATCATCTACTCCCACATACACAGGCTCTTTCTTTAGGGCTAATTTCTTCAAAGATTCTGTTTTCTCTGTTGATGTGGCGCTGAACATCATTGTTTGTCTTCTTTCTGACAAGTGATTGGACAAGAAAGACAAATAAGAAAATGCAACAAAGACCCAATAAAAAAGCAAGAACTATCGCATATGTGGCCTGAAGCTGGAATCTCAAACAGTAAAATGTATCATACTTACGGGGCAAAAGTGAAATTATCTTTTTAAGTTCCTCCTCAAATCCGATATCGAGAATTCTGTCTGCTTCATCAATAATCAAGCACTGCAAGTTTTTGTAAAGGAAATCAGGTGTGTTTTGTAGATGATCCAAAAGTCTCCCAGGTGTGGCAACAATAATATTAACACCTATTGAAATCAAGGCACAAATTTAAGGATAGAAAAATCAACAAAGGAACAAAAGGACAAAATTAGAGACGCAGATCATACCTCTAGACAACTTTTGAGCTTCCGTTTGTCTGTTAGCTCCACCCATGATTAATCCATAGGTGTGGTTGTGATATTTCATTAACTCCTTCAGTACTCCAAACGTCTGCATAGATAACTCTCGAGTGGGTGAAATAATGATGCAACCAGTGCCTGTATAATGAGATACCACAGTTAGGTAAGAAAAAAATCATAGCTGAATCAGACCACCAATACAGAGTAAATCTAAAGGCTTGCATGTCAAAAATTACCATTTCTTGGCATGAACTTCAATTTAAAAATTAATTCCACGGCAGGGATGAGAAAAGCCAAAGTTTTTCCAGAGCCAGTGCGTGCTGAGCCCACAATATCCCTTCCCTCAAGAAGGGAAGGTATTGATCGGGCCTGAATTTCGGTCATTTTAGTGAAGCCCATGTCCGCAATAGCATGTAAGGTCTGCTCACATACATGTCCTTCGAGAGAGGCGAATGAATTGTCATTTGATACTTCAAGAGCACAGCTAGATCCAGGTACTGAAACAGAAACAAGGGCAAAAGTTAAAGAACGTCAGTTACTAGAAGTTAACATTACAATAGCTACTGTTACTTTATGGCACTTATAGATCTCGGACTGAATAGTAAGTGACGATTCAAGAAATATTTGATAAATATACAAAAAATCATGAGTCAGCAAAATGTTTAGTTAGAATCTACATTTATTTACTAAAGAAAAGCAACGGTTAACCTATACATACATGCTTCGGTGTCAGCATGGCCATTTTCCGGAGGATCAGCTTTGACTTTCTTCTTTTCTGGCTCAGTCTCGGATAGCTCCTGCTTCCTCTTCTCTCTTTTCTTGATTTTACGCATCAAAAGCTTCTCTGGGAGTGACATTTTGCAGAGAATCAGTGGACAAAATTGCGATTATCAACACATGTGGGCTGCTGGCTGCTGGCACTATAACGACTTACAGCGCCGCGCAATGGAATTTTCTGGAACTCCAACTACAACCAACTACAACTGCCGATAATGGTTTCAGCTATGACAAATTTATCGATCGTCCGTTTTTCTCAATCAAAAACATTGGCGGATACTCACGATTAATTAGCTCCACGATGCCGGGTATGCCGATGGAGCTCTACACAGAAATTTTAAACGAGATCAAGAATTTTAAAGGATCTGCCAGAGAATGTAACACATATTTGTGTAAAAGATTTCCTGAGTAAGTGAGTAGCTTAACCTCTTGAGGTCTTTGCTTGTTCTCTAAAGATGTAAAGTCTCTTCTGGGCAGAAATGCCATATATGTAATTTATTTTTATTTCTGTGATGTTTTCTAAGAAAGAATTGTGATCGTGGCTCTCTTTTACAGTGTTCCAAGTTTAACATTAGGCAGTATATTCTCCTTGGAGTACCAGAGGCGTATGAAACGGAACCATCCAAGGATATCTGCTTCAGCTGCAAAATATTATGACAGGTAGGTTGAATTGTCATCTGCCTTTCATGGATGTTATACAGAAAGTTAGAGATACAAATGATTATTTACGTCGGTTTGATTTGACTAATTTAAGCCTAGGTGGCTTATTCTAATGTGTGATGTTGTAACGCACATTGTAGATTTCAGGAAGCTGTCAATCGAGGAGAGGAACCTGGCATTATTCTCAGGATCGCCCAGCAAATTGACATTTCTTCAGCTCTTCTTGCCCGCATGATACTGGAACAGCATTATGAAAGACTTGCTCCTGAACTTGCAGTACCAGGTAAGATTTGTGTTTTTTTTTGTTGCAAGTTTGCATTTGATATTGTTGAAATTGCGTGAAAATCTCAGGTTTGCTAATCAGTATATTCTTTCGCGTACAGTCTCCAAAGCACTTTTGTCAAGAAAAATGAAAGATACCACACTAATTGAGGACAGAGATGTGGCATATGAAGTGTACTTGGTAAGATTGCAAGGAATCCCTCCTATCTTCAGTGCACATCAGGCTTAAACTTGTAACTGTTGGAATCTTTTGTTCACAGAGTACTTTGTATGATGATCAGTATGGACCTTTGGCTGATGTAGGAAAGCAGTAAGTATTTTTAAACTCCTAATTTCAAATACTGTTTCAAAAATTGCAGAGAGAATATTCATACTTTCCAGTTCCCTTGGTCAAGAATATGAGCTTAAATTGCAAAGGATTGCCAAGGATCTAAAGCTAGCCTTTCGTGGTGAGGAACATCTGCGGTTGAAGGGCTATGACAAGACTCCCGACATTAAACTAGACATACCAATCGCTGTGGATGGTTTCATTGTCAACTGGATAGAGAGCAAAGCTCTCTTTGGTGATGAGGAGGGCCATCGGACCTATCTTAAGGACCAGTATCTCAGCTACTGGAATAGGTATGTGTTATTTTCTTACAAATGGAACATAGCTCTTACATCATGAAGACTTTCATAGTGAGTCAATTAATCCTTCTTTTACAGATTTGGAACTGGACTCGTTATATACTGGCTGGGTTTTCTGGAGACCATTGACCATTTGAATGAAAAGAAAATTATTGTGATGAGTGAGTTCCCTAGTAGAATAACAGTTATGGACCCTCAATGTATAAAACCACCCCAGTTATGATGTATACTCGAACTTCAACAAACTCAGATATGAAAACAAACCATGTGATATAATTAAGGATTTACTTACTTGAATAAATGAATATTTGAATTAATTTGATTCTTAACTGCTTTTCAAATAACTGTGGTGATATTCTCTCTCCTTTTTGTGTTTTGCAAAAGGACTGCATGTTAATAATAGGGGTAAAAACTCGACATTAATAAGAGATTATTATCACACTTTATCATAAAGATATTTATTCATGTTTAAAAATTCTATTTTTCAAAAATATACTCTACAGGACTGTTTTGATTTACATCTCTTGCAAATATTGCGACAGCATAAAAATGCCTTGTAAAAAATTGGTACTGGCTGGTATCACAGTGGTTTGATGACTTCAAAAATTAATTAATAACAGGACTTACAAATTCATTGGTATTAAAGTAGAAAATTTAAAAGACAGCACAGCTGAAGTGACCAAAGAAAAAATTACATAGTGGTTGAAAAAAAGCATAAAACATGATAAGGAGCACAGAAATGAAAACATTCGAATAAATTATTCTGAACCACAAGGGCAGAAAAACTGGCCCTGGAGAAGATGTAACTTATTCTCTCACACTTACTGTCTGGCTCGTCTATTGTGCCATCAGGCCACATTCTCCTCAACACTGCTATTTTCCAACCAGAATGGATGGTAGGTCGGATTAAGGTCCAATCAAGTAACTTATGTCACAAATTCAACCCTAAAGTTAAACTTAACATAGATTTTTTTTTTCTGGCTGGGATTTTCTCCTTAACAAAAGCACAGCACAGCTGCAGATACATAAATGACAGTTTATAAAGGGACAATGCACACACAAAAGAAGAGAGGAAAACATAAATTGTTAGAAACACTTGAAAATTCTTCAAGTAAACTCAGTACTGACTGGTACAAATTATAAAATGGTCCGTTCTTCTGCTGCTCACAAAATTATAATTTCTGTGATAATCTTGAAGATAAATTAAAAAGTAGGAACAAGGACGGATTTTTAAAATACTAGTGGTAGTTGTCTGTAACATGGCGTCCTTCAGACTACGTATAACGCCAAACAATTGGCCTGTGGCTTGCACTCCTGAGTAAGGGTTCTCTCTTCCCTTTTGAAAAGTTCTCCTGGTATTCAGTCATCCACATACTGCTCAAATTCACTGGTCCCTAAAAAAAGAAAGAAAAAGGGTAAGTACCACTGAATGTTATTATGAGAGGTGCAAAATAAAGAACATATTCTTGATAAAATTTGATGCCAGTCAATACCATTGCGAGAAGTGATTGCTGTTGCCTTTTCTTCTTCAACTGATCTGCCCAAATTAGTTCCAGCTCCTTTAATCTCTTTCCTGATGCCAAAAGGGCAGTGTGATGAACCTGTAATTTTATTCATCAACACAATTTGAGTTGAAAAATCACTTCAATGATAATAATCATGAACTCTTGATTGAAGAACATGTGCCATACCTGATTAAAAGGGGCTCGCACATTGTAGGTTTTCTGGTCTCCTATATTTTTATCTGAATCATTCCAGCCAAAAGCAGCAAATACTGGAGCCAGTTTCTTCCCCGGTGGATAAGACTTCTGCACATTTCGGGTAGGCGTTCGATTCAAATTAGAGTAAACTAATTTAGGTGCAGGTGAATTTATTGCTTCAGAGAAACCTGTGTTTTTGAAAAATCTTGATTGGCATTGCTCTGAGTTTTGGCTTCCTCTGAGAACACTATTTTGATGGTTTGCGTCCAAGTAGTCAGAAGTGGACTTATGTTTAACACAATTTTCTACAGTCCTTTCAATGGATTGCGATTGCTTAAGCATAGGACTCTCTTGGCTTACAATGGAGGGGCTTCTTGGATCTAATGTGCCCGTGAGTTGTCTTTGCAAAGTGTTGCTTGAGCTGCACGAAAAGCAAGATAAGCTTCTTTAATTCAGTTTGATTCAAAACTTTTAATATTAGTATGACAAAGCATCAGGCACAAACTAAAGCAGGTTTCTGAATACTATAAAGATTATCTCTAAAGCTGGAGTTTGAGAGGTAAAATATTTGAAAAACAGTTATCTAATTATAAATGTTTAAATTTTATGTATTTTGTTACCCATATTCTTTTTCCTTTGTAATCATCTTCCAATCAGGTGTTTGTACTTCTTTGTCTCGAAGCAGGGATGGTTGCATCCCAGCCGTCTGGGGTATGAGAAGATCACTTTGGCTGCAACAAATAAGAATACAATTTATGATAAATATTATTTGGAACTCAAAATATTAGAGGAAAAAGAAAGATCTAAATGAAATTCCTCACTTGGATAGCAGTCCAGCTGGATTTTTGTATTCAACATTACTTTCATTTTCGCAGTCACATCCATCGTCGATGAGCTGATAGCGCCAGTAATGATCAGAGATATTCATCCGTTTCTGTGTTTCTCTGAAAGCATGATAAAGTAGATCAGACCTACGCCATGATCAAACAATATTGACAACCACAGGTGTCCCCTTATGAACATAACTATAAGCGATTCTGACTCTTCAAGCTTACCTGAAAATGTAATTATCCCTCCATATCTGCGCTCTTATGTCATTTGACAAATTATGGAACTGAAGTCGATACTCCGACTTTTTATGAACCATATTAAGCTTGATATGGTAGAACCATTTACCGCGTAGCAACAATTACTGGATATCGCTTCCAATCAAGCAATCATTTGAGAGAGAAATTTCTATGGAATAATGTTTGACACCTGTCACTGTCAAAGAAAGGGAGAATTGGACACATAACGAATTGGGAGAAAATAAATGTATCAAGCTTGACAAAAGCTGAGAGAAAATTAAGATAAGCTCGAAATAAAAGTGAGATATTGCTATCATACATCATAGACAAATACTTTAATTTGGAGACAAAACAAACGTAAGACGAATTACCATTGCACAGTGTTTGTGTGGTTTGTATGAGTTTGTTTACATTTGCACTATGATGCAAAACTAAGTACGTCACTTCGGCTACGTTCATTGCATAACAGAGCAAAACCACCATCAGCTAAATAATCGATCGCCCATAATCGCTAGTGATTCCACATCCAAAAAGCCCCCTTTTAGATGAAAAACACTGTTTTGATACAAGGCGTCTTGAATTTTAGTAATTAAAGCCTTCTTTTTGACTAATTACATCAAATGTACAAATTAAATCAAAGATACAGGTTGGTACAATCACACCCTCAACTTTAAGATCTCTGTGTTGCTGCTCTTCAAGCTGTACATCTTTCGTCAGTCTACTGAATTCCATGGCCGACCGCTTGTGTTCAAAAAATATCGTGAAAGTGATCGCAAAATGGCTACCGAGGTGATGAAAACGTTCAGTGCATTGCAGGAAGAGTTGCAAAAGGCCAAAGAAGGACTGCGAAATGTAGACAGCCACATAAAACGTATAATCGGAAGGGATCCCGAAACCCAGCCTCCGGGACAGGGTCAGCTGAGGTAAGCCGCATATTTCAAAATAATCTGTGTTACTCTCTCAAACTCCTTGAAGAGACTTATTTGACCCAAGTTTTAGGTATGCTATTTTTTTCTTTGAATTTCCAGATGCTTTTCATCGTATTTTGGTAAAAAATAGAAACTAAAGATTACATGCTTAGGTTAACTTAACCTCGTGCTTATAACTTTCACAGTTTACATGCAATGCTCGTTGACGTTTAAAGACGATTGAGAACTTATACACTTTTTATTCTGTGAGATTTTAAAACCGTTTCTTTGATTTTTTTTTCAGGCCAGGTCAGAAGAGACCTGCTAATCAAACAGAAGATTTCTATGGTCGGGGCAGAGGATCTTTCCACATCGGTGGTGGAAGGTAGGAAAGTTCAATTACTCCCCCTCTTGTAGTCGTGTCATGATTTGATTTATGATTTGGAGACCGTTTAATCTTATCTCTGCATCTTGCTCAGGGGCCGAGGAGCTCCAGCTGGCCGAGGACTGGAGGAAGAAGGTCCTCCAGGAATTCGTCGTAGACTTGGAGAAAGAACAGGAACTGTTTTCAGTCGATTATCTGGACCTCCTCCCAAGTATGGCAAACGAGATGAAGAATTCTTCTCTGGGCCTCCGCCAAAGTTCATTAAGAAAGAGGAAGAGGATGAGGATATGGAGGATGACGATGCTCAATTTAAACCAGCCATAAGTTCCAGAGTGATCGCCCAAACTCGAGAACTACCCTCTAAAGAAGACATTTTGGCAGCGCAGGGTGATGAAAGAAGCAAAGCTAGAAATCGGAGAATGTTTGGAGCTCTTCTAGGAACTCTACAGAGATTCCGCCAAGAAGAAACCAGAATGAGGGACCGTGAAGATAAGAGAGCACAAGTTGAAAAGAAACTTGAGGAAGCCGCTAAGAAAGAGAAAGAAGAGATGAAGAAGGAAAGAATAGAGCTGTTCCATGACAGACGCCGAAAACAACAAGAAATTCGTCGGATTGAGTTCAAAATTCAACGAGTTAAAGAACAGGACCAGTGGGAGGCTCGTCATAGGCCTTTGTTGAATTTTATCCAAACAAAAGCTAGGCCTCCCATATTTTATTTACCGAAGATTCAAAACACAAAGACTGAGGAACGGCTTGTTGCCAGTCAGAAACTGATTGCAAGTAGGTTTCTCTAGATATTAAATGGGTTCATTTATCAAATTGCTGTTGATTTGACTTCTTGTGTTTTCTTTTCTGCTCTCAAGGCAAGTTTTAATTGGTTTTGTTTGTTGTCTTCTTTGCAGAGATGATGGAAAAGAAACGGGCTGCTGTTCAGGAAGAACTAGATCGTCTTGAAGGAAATTTCCAAAATAAGACTGACCATGCAGGTGAACATAACTTTGAAGAAGAAGACGAGGACTTGGAAACCGACAATGGACAACTGGAAAATGCAGATGAATCCCAACATGCTCCTGGGAATAGCCCTGCTGAAAACAAGGAAAATAGATTACGATCTATAAGTAAGTATCTCTTATTCCTTTTTTTTTCCTTTTCATTATTTGTTATTGAAAAAAATAATCTTGGTTGTTCATACTTCCTCTTGCTTTCTCTGTAAAGATGTGAAAGTGGAGAAAGATGCAGACCAGATAGCAGTCCTTGCTGGTAAAACTGTACAGCCAGAGCCAGAGGAAAAGAAAGCGGATGGAGAGCGTCGTATTGATGGCAGATATCAATCAAATCATCGTAGTAGACGTGACCAGCGAGATCATCATGAAAGATCAAGGGACAGACAGCAAGATGGTCAACTACATGAACGAGATCGAGGCAAAGAGAAGGATCATGACCATGAAAGGGGTAAAGAACGAGAAAGAGGTAGAATGCGAGAAAGAGAGAGGATAAGAGGACGAGAGAGGAGAAGTGATAGGGAAGAAAAAGTGGTGGTAAAGAAGGAAGACGAAGAAAAGTGGGATAGGAAACGTGAGAGACATAATAGTAGTGACACTAATGCCATTGAGGAGGATGAAGCAAATGAAGAATTGAAGGATCCCTCCGCACTTGAAGCACCTGAATTAAGTTCTATTTCCCTTCCTGGTGAAAGCTCACCAGCCCCCCAACCTTCAAATGATGGAGAGGATGAAAACATGGAATGATCATAAAGAACTGAACTGTTTTCAAAAACTTAAGCTTGAGAATATCCGGCTGTCTTTTCTTTTTCTTTTTTTTTGTTCTTTTTTTTTTTATATTTGTAGATTTCATTTTTCATCTCAGTTGACTTTTTTTTCTGTTATGAGGCTGAAACCAATCTTTTCATAATTATTAAGTTGCACCCAAAATTAATGCAATGGATTAAATAGTTTGGTTTTCAAGTGTAGACTTGAAAATCACTTCTCTATTGATATCCTCTTTCTGTCTTTTTCTTGTGATTAATTTAATGTTTTTTCTTGTCAATAAGAAGTTCATTTTCTAGCTGTAAGAACTATATCATGGTTTTTAGAACTGAACACCTCATTTCTTTTTGAAAAGAGTGCAATCTTCAAAGATAGAAATAGCTTTTTCTATACTTTTCTTACATTCTTCCTGTCTAAAATTTTGTGAAGATGAGTAGAGCATTTGGTTATTTCTAAATTTGAAGTAGTCATCATTTCCTCCTGAAAATGAAACATTTTAACCCCTTTTTTATTTCTGCTTCCAACAAGCACAAATTGAAACTTGTCATGTACATTTTATGTTTCTTTGACACAGGTCTGAATTGTCGAAACAGAATATACAGAATTCTTGACAACATCAGCCTTGACGGCTTGTGCTAGGCTGGTGATGCCAAGCTTTTTGATTGCCCAATTCTTATCTCATAGTTTATGCAGTCTATTTGTATATTGCTTGTGTGAATTATAGTAGTGGAAATGTTATGAGGGCTGAGAAAATTGTCGCAGTTGTGTTTGGACCGAATGTTAGTTGTAATCGTTGTAATTAGTTTTCATGAAGTTTTGACTCTGAAAATTTGTGGATACTACCAAATTTTGTTTTCTGGTCAGTGACAATATTGCAATTCAATTTGTATGTCGTTCATAGTACTTGAGTCGAGCTTCTATTATTAATGAAGCTGGGTTTCCTTTACTATGTGGAAAGTTCTGCCCAGTGTGGCTCTCAGCTCAAACTCTTGTTGCTCATCTAATCTTCGGATAATGAGGATAGACATCAAAAATCATTCTTGTGACAAGGAGAATAAATGTTGATTTATTTTTCACTCATGTTGATTTGGGGTGGAACCGTTTCTTTGGATTCTTTTACATATATTAAGTTATTCATAATGAAATGTTGAGCTCTATCTTTTATTTTTCATTAAAGAAAAATTAAAATTGGCAGGGAGATATTTTACTATGTTTGTGTGTGATTGAGGAATACCGTAAGTTAAAATTCTTCCCTTCGGTCATTTGAACAGTTTTTATAGGTTACAAACTTAGATCTATTTTATATGATTTAAACAATCTGAATTTTGTACTGTCTTGCGAAATTCTGCTGATGTTACCAATTTTCCTTTGTGGTAGAGTTCAAAGAATGTCGATAACTGAAGAAACAATTATTTCTTCAAATATCAAGGAGAGATTGAGAGAGTGCTTGGATTTGAAATGTATTGTGAATATGTGAATAACATTTGCATGACAATGTTACCCATGTAAATTGTGCGATTTGAATGAACACATTTACTTCAGGTGTTGTGTGAATGGATGTGTGAAAAAGAACTTTGTTTATCATTTGGTGAGGCACACATTTACTTGTTGCCGTTTTGTATAAAATGCTATAATATATGAGATTTCTTCACTACAGTTGTGTAAATTTCTTCCTATTGTCCTTCAGCTTCTCATAAAGTACACTCTCAAAAGATGTCACCAGATTCTCCAAAAGCTCCTAAGGACAGAAGGACAGCAGAAGGGAATGCCTTTAAAAAATGTTGTGGTTCAGCTTGGCATTGACTTGAATTTGCCAGTACACATGCTATAGAGGACATGCACACATTGTTCCACCAACGAAAGTTTGAAAGTCAAGTAGAGAAAGCACCACAAAAAACTGCTGCCCGGCCTCATTCATTTGAATCAATGGTAAGAGGTACGGCCGCTGTGGTGCTGGTGCTGTGCTCGGCCATGGCTCACGCGAGGAGGGAGGAGGAGCCTGCTCGCACATGCTGTCCGCGAACTGTCGATAGAAGCCCTCCCCCTTGCTCGTACTGCATGGACTGGCGCTCTCAGCCCTAGTGTCGTGATATGTAACATTAGCTACGCGGACATATATCCCGGGTAAGCACCGCTTCGAAGTGCTCTTTTTCGCCACCACCCTCGCTTCCCGGTGGTAAAAAGTTGTAATCTGCACGTTAGTCCGGAGATTATATTTTTTCGGGGGGTTTGGGGGGGAAGGTGGCAAGTAAAGTCAGCGCAACAGGGAGTCCCATTGACAATCATCGACAGCAACACAAATTGATTTTCATCACAGGGGGCGCCTTACGATCGAAGGTAGGCAACACGCTTCGACAACGTCCACCGGGTTGCCTATGCCCCCATTCTAAGACGCTTCCGTAATCGCTGAAAGTCTTGGCAGAAACTCCGGCTTTACTGAACCGTCAAAATCGACGTCACTTGGGCCCTCCTGAAAAGAGACCATCATCTGGTATCAGATGATTTGGCAAACATCGCTGTTGTCACCCGGGGCTTTAGAAACGCAGTGCGCTGGCCGCTCGCCATGCTCGGACAAAATACCCAAAAGAAGGGCATACGCCTGCAGGAGATTCACTTTCCTCCTCTATTCCTTTAGGACGGCATCGGCTCGGCAAGTATATTTGCACTGCCCGACGAGCGTCACGTTGGCCCGTTGCTTAAGGATATATATCTTCTGCCCGAAGCAAGTGGACTCCAAGTTTTGGTTAGAGCTGCAGACTGAATGCAGCGTGACGTATTAACAGGCGCTGTTAACCTTTTTTTTTCTCCGAGCACTTTCTCGACGCGACTCATCAACTCAGTGAGGAGGATGTCATCACACGGAACAGGCTGTAAGTAACTTACCGCTAGCTCTCGTTTACACATTATATCCGCTACGGATCGTTTTGTACCTATTATCCATGGAGGCTTGGAGGAGGAGAAGGCATTGAGCTCAATTTTAATCAACGTGTGGGTGAAAGACTCGACTCGTTAGACTGCTTCGAACTCTTTGGTCCAAATGGGGTGCATGCCTGAACTTGGTGTCCTTGCAGTAAGGCTGTTTTACTTGTATGCTGTCCTGAGCGGACATATTCAAAACAGGGACCATAACCTACTAGTCGTCAGACCAGTTGCCCACTTGAAATTGAAATGATTGAGTCCAGATAGACATGGCCTGTAGGCAGGGGTTGGCGGGGCGTGGGGTGAGGTTGTCATGTTTTCATGGATTGGAGTGGGTGGGGTTGGGTGGAGTGGGGTGGGGTGGGCTCGGCGCGGGACGGCCGGGAGGGCGGCAGGAGAGCGAGGGGGAGGGGGGAGGCAGAGGTCGGGCCCCATGGCACCGCGTGCCGAGGTAAGGCGCCGCCTTCAGTTTGTGTTGTGTGTCTGTTTCGCACGGGTAGCCCAGCCTCTCTCTCCCTCTCTCTCTCTCGCGAGCGCCCCGCGAGCGGGCTGCACCGCGCCGGGCTGGGATTACGATACAACACGATACGACACGACCTGGAGGAGTACATCGAGTGCAGCGAGCAGCTGAATCACGAGCCAGCGCCCCGAGGACCACCGCTCCGCGACCACGGGAGCATCATGAAGGTACCGGCCTCCTCCCCCTGTCGACGGGTACGTGACCCGGTAGGTCTCCGAGTACTCGTCGTTTCGCGAGGACTTCGTGATGAGGTTTCGGGGAAAGTCAGCCGTTGTCGCTGCACTGCGCGGCTCGGCCTCGGGTGCGGCATTCGCGCGTCGTGCGAAATCCCTCATCGCTATGGGTGCTGGCAGGCTGCTGCCGCAGGCTAGGCGGAACTGAAGTCAGGCACCCGCCAGTGTTAGGTTCCCGCTGAGTGAGTACCTCAGAGATGTACCCGTATCCGGTGGCGCGGTAGGTAGCCAGTGAACAGACCCGTTCATGCCCGGCCTGACAGGTCGCCAGCTCCGCTCACACCGAGCCTCGAGCCTCGCCTCACACCCGCACGGACTGTGCATCACTGACGATACGGCGCTTAGAACAGTCAAGAATGTATCCTCAGCTAATGGTCGTGCCGAGAGACCAGCTCGCTGGCGTTTCGAATGGGGCTCTCACTCTCAGATTCTATGGACTGCTTTGTCAATATAGCGTGCAAACAATTTTTCGCATTCAAAAGGAACGAATCAGTTGATACTATAAACGAATTTGTTGGGCTTACTAACAAATTGTGTAGAGTTATTCGTAGCTTTCTGATAATTTTAAAATAGTACTAAAAATATCCTCCTCTAATATTTTTTAAACCTTGCTCTTTGGATTGCGTTCTGGGTTTTGATTTTACTGCATGTGTGGGCTTGGCAGTCTATGTATTGGCTGTGAACGGACATACATTGATGATTGATTGATAGGGACGCCGCGCAGTGGAAACCTCAACGCGCGTGGCAGGGCAGGCAAGGGGCTCCTAGTTCCGCTCTGCGCTCTCTAAGCTCGTTGTCTTCAAGTTTGGAACATGTTCAGTTGTTTTCTCATCTTGAGCATCAAGTGCCGCCGGCATGTGTCGTACTATTCAGTGCCGAGGGGCCGTAGGTTAAGTTCCTACCATTGTCTGGGCCCGCCAGGATGAGGGTAAACTATCCTGGGACCGCGAAACAGGGGGGCTAGTTGCGTCGTCCGCGGACTTTTCTCAAAGGGACCGGGACGAAAAAGGATGTGTCGCAGCAAGGCTGCATCCCCACCGCAACACTCGCCGAGTAGACGGGGAGTTAGCAATCCTTCAAAGTAGCCAACCTAGCCTACTCCACAAAAAATGATTTCCTCTTTCAGGAAATTTATTCATACACCATCGTCAAAACAGTTCACGGAGTCTTAGATGTGAGGAGTGGTTCAGCTGAACGAAGCCTCTCGCAGCGCGGGTGCTATCAGCATGCCTGCGGTTATTGAATTGTTAATTACTTACGATTAAAACCTCGGAACCATTATAGACCAGAGCTGCTCGTCTTACGAACAAATTTCTTCGTAAGATTATGTTCGCGTCTTTTGTGATTCTCAAGGCTAACCTGTGTGCGCTCATTCGCTGGCAGCGAGATGTCGGTCAGCGGCGTGGCGTGGCGGGGCGGGGCGGGGCGGGGCGGGGCGGGGCGGGGCGATCCTGCCCTGGCTCATCTCATCTCTGCTGTTACGAAACGGGAGCGATAACGTACGGTAACCGCACCCCGACCGCCGCGCTCCACCCTCTTTCCTCGCCCCGCCCACCGGACCGGCGACTTGCATGACCGGAAACAAAGTTTGGCGCCTGATTCTTGAACGCCGCGCCGCGCCGCGCCGCGCCGGGATTATGAGCGATGAGCGAGGAGGAGGCAGCAGGTTTGCAATCGATCAGGATGATCAGGAGTGTGCTCGGATCGGCTCGGGGCGTCTCGGAGCGATAGCAGGGGACTTACGAGTGCCTTGCATTCGCCCCGTGCCCACGAGGGAATGGATGGCCATTCTCAGTATTATATCTCATTGGCGGCCTCCAGGTTAACTGAAGCGGACCAGGGCAGTAGGTTAATCTCAAAGAAATAGTTGAGTGCCGTTGCTTGGGAAGTTTTGGAAACAGTGCGGCGCACGCAAGGAAATACACTAGAATCTGACGAAGTTATTCAGCTACTTTTTAGTACGGGAAAAAGTAGTAATTAGTAATCCTGCCTTTAGAACTGAGTTTAAAGGGGTTTCCGCGTTTAATAAGTGAGGTCTGGTGTTGCAAGGCGATGACATGGCATGGGTGCCCGCCTGTAAACTGCTCCCTTTTACTCTCGTTGCCCGCCACTTTGCGGTCGTTACCCCCCCCCCCCCCCCCCCCTCCTCCGCTGTAGTGCTTTTCGCCCGTCCATTTGCGCACGCCGAGCCCAGCACTGCCCATGCGCGCCTGCGCGTGAGCGTGTCCCCATGTGATCGGCACGCGTGCACACGTGTTGTTCCGCTCGCCTCGCTCATCATCTTTTCTCTCGAAAGCCCAAGTTACCTAAAAAATATTTGACTTCTATATATGTCGTTCCCTAAGGAGTTTTCAGGAACACAAATGTCAAAATTTCCTCTTTTTTTCGGGAAATTTCAAGGTAGTCAGAGTTGAAAAATGTGACACTCTTTACTCTACACTCCAACTTCTCTTTTTTATAGAGCTTTTGATAACGCGACTGTGAGAAAGGAGAGAACTTTTCTCGCCCTCTCAGAGAAGGGCGCTGACACTGACCTTCGGGACAATGGATATTGAAGGACTCGCTGCAGCTGCTGATACTGAGGCTCGACTCTCGTCGCACACCGCACCTTGCGCAGTGCGGGTGCGGGATGCGACCCCCCCCCCCCCTTTCCCCTCCCACTCAACATTTCTCCGCTCATTTCACTGTCAGTCTAGGTCGTCGTCGTGACACGTTCCTGTGCCTCTCGGAGTCCCCCATCCCTCATTTCCCCCCTTTGGAGGAGTTGTTGAGCCACGGTGCAAAAGCCTTGTTTAAAAAGAATCAAACGTATCGATCTTTTTTGATTTTTGTTGTTTGTTCGTATGAGATGGGCGATGTGTTGTCACCACCGCTGGTCCCTGCGCACCCTATAGGGCGGGTCGCAACTCCTGACCCAGGCTTTCTCCGCGGGGGCACTTGGAATTCAATGACCACACGCCATGGGCGAGCAGGCCACGCATCGGGTGGGCGCCCATGCCATGGCGGTGGGAACTGACCTCCAGTGCTTTAGTTCTCAGGGCGCGAAGCAGCGCGGGCAGGCCGCTCTGGAGGGCCCTCCAGCATCACACGGCTGTTACTGGAGTTACTGGAGCTCTCACGCCCCCGCGGTCGATCATTCACGGCTGTGATGTCACTGATGTCACTCAAACTGGCGAGGACGTGGGTGGTCGGTCTTCTGAGGCAGAGTACCCGTAGCGCTGGATACAAGTAAAGAAGACCTTTGGAGGGAAGGACCAGCTGAACCATGCGGGATACCATCGCGCGCCGCGTTTTAGCAGACGCTGCGCGGAGCTTGCGAGTGAAAGTAACACAGAGCTGCCGGCCAGCCCCCCCCCCCCCCCCCCCCCCCCC